>CM060203.1:21233045-21265136 GCA_030562195.1 Nipponacmea schrenckii
ATTGTAAATCTAATTTTTAATTATTTATACAAATAGAAAACAAACAAAAAAAAGAATTTATAATTAATGTTAATCTATTGAAATAGGTCATAGGTCAATATTATTCCTATGACATGCGCATGCCTTGTAACATTGTATGTCTGAGCGTCAGTCTAGAGCTGGCGTTTGTACCATAAACATGTACCTGGGAATAAACATATTTAGTATAACGATGTCTGGTATTAGCGTTAACACCTTTTCCCTCAATGGATGTTTAGGCGAGCTGTTTTTATTAGCCCACATGAATATGTGGACATATATTGGCATTGCCCCTGTCTGTCGGCCTGTCAACATTTTTTGTAGACACTATAGAAGCTTCAATTAAATTTGAATTTTAATGAAACTTGGTTTGAGTGTTGGAATTGATAAGAAGGCGGTCAAGTTCGATTTTGATTTTTCGATGTAATCTTTTTCATTGCCCTTGACTTAGTTACATGACAGCAAAATTTATTGTTGATGCAATAGAAGCTACAATTTTCAATGGATTTAAATGTGAAACTTGCTATGAGCAATGGAATTGATAAGGGGGTGGTCAAATATGAGTTATTGCCCTTGATTAAGTAAAATTGCATCAAAATTTTATTGTGGGTGCAATTTTCAATGGATTTTTATACGCCCACATGAAATGGGGGGCGTATATTGTCGGCACCCACATCCGTCCGTCCGTCCGTCCACAATTGCTCGTAAACACTCTACACGGTGTAATTCTTGACGGATTTAGATGAAACTTAATATGAGTGCTTATGATCACGCAAGGATGAACCCTATTGAAAATCAGCGAAATCGGAAAAAAATTAGTATGAGTTTGTGCCCTTGTTCTTGAATGGCTCGTAAACACTCTACAAAGTGCAATTCTTGACCCATTTTGATGAAACTTGGTGTGAGAGTATGTTATAACTCAAGGATATTCCATATCGAAAATCAGCGAAATCGAAAAACATTTAGTATGAGTTATTGCCCTTGTTCATGAAAACGCGTTCAATTTTAGCTTGTAAACACTCTTGAGAGAACAATTTTTAATGGATTTTAATGAAACTTGGTCTGAGTATTTGTTATCACCCAAGGATGAAGCCTATTGAAAACCAGTCAAATCGAAAAAAAATTAATATCAGTTATTGCCCTTGTTTTTGAAAACGCGTTCAATTTTTAGCTTGTTAACACTCTACAAAGCACAGTTATTGACCGATTTGGACGAAACTTGCTGAAATTGTTTAATATCACCCAAGAATGAACCCTTTTGAAAATAGCACATATCGAAATATATTTAATAGGAATTATTGCCCTTGTTCTATAAAATGTGTCGTAAACACTCTACATGTCACAATTCTTGAGCGATTTTGACATAACTTGGCATGAGTATTTGTAATCACCTAAGGATGAACCCTATTGAAATTCAGTTAAATCGAAAAATATTTAGTATCAGTTATTACCCTTGTGTTTGAAAACGCGTTCAATTTTAGCTTGTAAACACTCTAGAAAGAACAATTCTTAATGGATTTTGATAAAACTTGGCTTGAGTATTTGTTTTTACCCAAGGATGAACCTTTTTAAAAATCAAATAAATCGAAATATATTTAGTGTCAGTTATTGCCCTTGTGTTTGAAAACGAGTTTAACTTTTTCGCTAATAAACACTCTAGAAGGTACAATTCATGACCAATGTTGACAAAACTCACTGGAATTGTTGGATATCGCAAGGGATGAGCCTAAATGAAAATTAAAAATATCAAAATATATCTAATATGAATTAGTGCCCTTGTTCTTTTAAACGCGTTCGATTTTTGCCTCGTAAACACTCTACATGGCACAATTCTTGATGGATTTCGATGAAACTTGGTGTGAGAGTGTGTTATAACTCAAGGATGAACCCTATTGAAAATCAGCGAAATCGAAAAAAATTTTAGTATGAGTTACTGCCCTTGTTCTTGAAAACGCATTCAATTTTAGCTTGTAAACATTCTAGAAAGAACTATTCTTAATGGATTTTGATTAACTTTGGCTTGGGTAATTGTTTTTACCCAAGGATGAACCCTATTATAAATCAAATAGATAGAAATATTTAGTGTCAGTTATAGCCCTTGTTCTTGAAAACGCGTTCAATTTTAGCTTGTAAACACTCTAGAAAGAACAATTTTTAATGGATTTTGATGTAACTTGGCTGTGTTATTGAAAATCAGATAAATCGAAAAATATTTAGTGTCAGTTATTGCGCCTATTTTCAAAAACGCTTTCAACTTTTGGCTTGTGGACACTCTAAAAAAATTCCTTTTTGACAAAACTCGCTGAAATTGTTTAATATCACCCAAGGATGATCCTTATTAAGAATTAAAAATATCAAAATATTATTAAGGGTGAACCCTATAGCAAATCATAAAAATACCGAAAAATATTTAATGAGTTGTTATTAGGTACAATTCTTGACAGTTTTTATACGCCCACATGAAATGGGGGGCGTATATTGTCGTCACCCACATCCGTCCGTCCGTCCGTCCGTCCACAATTGCTCGTAAACACTCTACACGGTGTAATTCTTGACGGATTTAGATGAAACTTAATATGAGTGTTTATGATCACGCAAGGATGAACCCTATTGAAAATCAGCGAAATCGGAAAAAAATTAGTATGAGTTCGTGCCCTTGTTCTTGAATGGCTCGTAAACACTCTACAACGTGCAATTCTTGACCGATTTTGATGAAACTTGGTGTGAGAGTATGTTATAACTCAAGGATAAACCCTATCGAAAATCAGCGAAATCGAAAAACATTTAGTATGAGTTATTGCCCTTGTTCTTGAAAACGCGTTCAATTTTAGCTTGTAAACATTCTTGAGAGAACAATTTTTAATGGATTTTAATGAAACTTGGCCTGAGTATTTCTTATCACCCAAGGATGAAGCCTATTGAAAACCAGTCAAAATCGAAAAAAAATTAATCTCAGTTATTGCCCTTGTTTTTGATAACGCGTTCAATTTTTAGCTTGTTAACACTCTACAAAGCACATTTACTGACCAATTTTGACGAAACTTGCTGAAATTGTTTAATATCACCCAAGAATGAACCCTTTTGAAAATAGCACATATCGAAATATATTTAATAGGAATTATTGCCTTTGTTCTATAAAATGTGTTGGATTTTTGCCTTGTAAACACTCTACAAGTCACAATTCTTGAGCGATTTTGACATAACTTGGTATGAGTATTTGTAATCACCTAAGGATGAACCCTATTGAAATTCAGTTAAATCGAAAAATATTTAGTATCAGTTATTGCCCTTGTGTTTGAAAACGCGTTCAATTTTAGCTTGTAAGCACTCTAGAAAGAACAATTCTTATTGGATTTTGATAAAACTTGGCTTGAGTATTTGTTTTTACCCAAGGATGAACCATATTGAAAATCAAATAAATCGAAATATATCTAGTGTCAGTTATTGCCCTTGTGTTTGAAAACAGGTTTAACTTTTTAATAAATACTCTAGAAGGTACAATTCATGACCAATGTTGACAAAACTCACTGAAATTGTTGGATATCGCAAGGGATGAGCCTAATTGAAAATTAAAATTATCAAAATATATCTAATATGAATTATTGCCCTTGTTCTTTTAAACGCGTTCGATTTTTGTCTCGTAAACACTCTACATGGCACAATTCTTGATGGATTTTGATGAAACTTGGTGTGAGAGTGTGTTATAACTCAAGGATGAACCCTATTGAAAAGCGAAATCGAAATTTTTTTTAGTATTAGTTACTGCCCTTGTTCTTGAAAACGCATTCAATTTTAGCTTGTAAACACTCTAGAAAGAACTATTCTTAATGGATTTTGATTAACTTTGGCTTGAGTATTTGTTTTTACCCAAGGATGAACCCTATTATAAATCAAATAAATAGAAATATATTTAGTGTCAGTTATAGCCCTTGTTCTTGAAAACGCGTTCAATTTTAGCTTGTAAACACTCTAGAAAGAACAATTTTTAATGGATTTTGATGTAACTTGGCTGGAGTATTTGTTGTCTCCCAAGGATGAACTCTATTGAAAATCGAAAAATATTTAGTACAAGTTATTGCCCTTGTTTTTGAAAACTCGTTCAATTTAACTCGTAAACACTCTAGAACAATTTTGAATGGATTTTGATGAAGCTTGGATTTAGTATTTGTTTTCTCACAAGGATAAACCCTATTGAAAATCAGATAAATCGAAAAATATTTAGTGTCAGTTATTGGGCCTGTTTTCAAAATCGCTTTCAACTTTTGGCTTGTGAACACTCTAAACATTCATTTTTATACGCCCACATGAAATGGGGGGCGTATATTGTCGTCACCCACATCCGTCCGTCCGTCCGTCCGTCCGTCTGTCCGTCCGTCCGTCCGTCCGTCCGTCCGTCCGTCCGTCCGTCCACAATTGCTCGTAAACACTCTACAAGGTGTAATTCTTGACGGATTTAGATGAAACTTAATATGAGTGTTTATGATCACGCAAGGATGAACCCTATTGAAAATCAGCGAAATCGGAAAAAAATTAGTATGAGTTTGTGCCCTTGTTCTTGAATGGCTCGTAAACACTCTACAACGTGCAATTCTTGACCGATTTTGATGAAACTTGGTGTGAGAGTATGTTATAACTCAAGGATAAACCCTATCGAAAATCAGCGAAATCGAAAAACATTTAGTATGAGTTATTGCCCTTGTTCTTGAAAACGCGTTCAATTTTAGCTTGTAAACACTCTTGAGAGAACAATTCTTAATGGATTTTGATGAAACTTGGCTTGAGTATTTGTTATCACCCAAGGATGAAACCTATTGAAAACCAGTAAAATCGAAAAAAATTTTATATCAGTTATTGCCCTTGTTTTTGAAAACGCGTTCAATTTTTAGCTTGTAAACACTCTACAAAGCACAGTTATTGACCGATTTTGACGAAACTTGCTGAAATTGTTTAATATCACCCAAGAATGAACTCTTTTGAAAATAGCACATATCGAACAAATATTTAATAGGAATTATTGCCCTTGTTCTATAAAATGTGTTGGATTTTTGCCTTGTAAACACTCTACAAGTCACAATTCTTGAGCGATTTTGACATAATTTGGCATGAGTATTTGTAATCACCTAAGGATGAACCCTATTGAAATTCAGTTAAATCGAAAAATATTTAGTATCAGTTATTGCCCTTGTGTTTAAAAAACGCGTTCAATTTTAGCTTGTAAGCACTCTAGAAAGAATAATTCTTAATGGATTTTGATAAAACTTGGCTTGAGTATTTTTTTTTTACCCAACGATGAACCTTATTGAAAATCAAATAAATCGAAATATATTTAGTGTCAGTTATTGCCCTTGTGTTTGAAAACGGGTTTAACTTTTTGGCTAATAAACACTCTAGAAGGTACAATTCATGACCAATGTTGACAAAACTCACTGAAATTGTTGGATATCGCAAGGGATGAGCCTAATTGAAAATTAAAAATATCAAAATATATCTAATATGAATTATTGCCCTTGTTCTTTTAAACGCGTTCAATTTTTGTCTTGTAAACACTCTACATGGCACAATTCTTGATGGATTTCTATGAAACTTGGTGTGAGAGTGTGTTATAACTCAAGGATGAACCCTATTGAAAATCAGCGAAATCGAAAAAAATTTTAGTATGAGTTACTGCCTTTGTTTTTGAAAACGCATTCAATTTTAGCTTGTAAACACTCTAGAAAGAACTATTCTGAATGGATTTTGATTAACTTTGGCTTGAGTATTTGTTTTTACCCAAGGATGAACCCTATTATAAATCAAATAAATAGAAATATATTTAGTGTCAGTTATAGCCCTTGTTCTTGAAAACGCGTTCAATTTTAGCTTGTAAACACTCTAGAAAGAACAATTTTTAATGGATTTTGATGTAACTTGGCTGGAGTATTTGTTGTCTCCCAAGGATGAACCCTATTGAAAATCGAAAGATATTTAGTACAAGTTATGGACCTTGTTTTTGAAAACGCGTTCAATTTAACTCGTAAACACTCTAGAAAGAACAATTTTGAATGGATTTTGATGTAACTTGGCTGGAGTATTTGTTGTCTCCCAAGGATGAACCCTATTGAAAATCGAAAAATATTTAGTACAAGTTATTGCCCTTGTTTTTGAAAACAATTTAACTCGTAAACAATCTAGAAAGAACAATTTTGAATGGATTTTGATGAAACTTGGCTTTAGTATTTGTTTTCTCACAAGGATAAACCCTATTGAAAATCAGATAAATCGAAAAATATTTAGTGTCAGTTATTGCGCCTGTTTTCAAAAACGCTTTCAACTTTTGGCTTGTGAACACTCTAAACATTCCTTTTTGACAAAACTCGCTGAAATTGTTTAATATCAACCAAGGATGAGCCTTATTAAGAATTAAAAATATCAAAATATTATTAAGGGTGAACCCTATTGCAAATCATAAAAATACCCAAAAATATTTAATGAGTTGTTATTAGGTACAATTCTTGACAGTTTCTAATGAAACTAGAGACCCTAGAAAAAAAAAGGTTGGAAGGTTGAATATTTCATTCCACTTATTGTAACCTTACTGAAAAGTTTTTATTTGAAATAAATGCTGCCAGTGGGCGTATATTACCTTGCCTGGCAAGCTATCTTTAATGAAACTGGAGACCCTAGAAAAAAATATATGGGGGAAGGTTGAATATTTCATTCCACTTATTGTAACCTTAATGAAAAGTTTTTATTTTAAATAAATGCTGCCAGTGGGCGTATATTACCTTGCCTGGCAAGCTATCTTTGACAAAACTCGCTGAAATTGTTTAATATCAACCAAGAATGAGCCTTATTAAGAATTAAAAATATCAAAATATTATTAAGGGTGAACCCTATTGCAAATCATAAAAATACCGAAAAATATTTAATGAGTTGAGTTAGGTACAATTCTTGACAGTTTTTAATGAAACTAGAGACCCTAGAAAAAAATATATGGTGGAAGGTTGAATATTTCATTCCACTTTTGTAACCTTACTGAAAAGTTTTTATTTGAAATAAATGCTGCCAGTGGGCGTATATTACCTTGCCTGGCAAGCTATCTTTAATGAAACTAGAGACCCTAGAAAAAAATAGGTTGGAAGGTTGAATATTTCATTCCACTTATTGTAACCTTACTGAAAAGTTTTTATTTGAAATAAATGCTGCCAGTGGGCGTATATTACCTTGCCTGGCAAGCTATCTTTTTAGTTATTGCCCTTGACTTAGTAAAATTGCATCAAAATTTTATTGTGGGTGCAATAGAGGCTACAATATTAAATGGATTTTGATGAAACCTAGTATGAGCACTGGAATTGATAAGGCAGTGGTCAAGTTCGAATTTGACGATTTTTCGATGAACAGTTTATGAAACTTGGTATGAAATTGATAAGTCAAGTTTGAATTTGACCTTTTTTTTTTATGCACTTTGTTGAGTTATTGCCCTTGACTACGTTAAATAGCTTCAAAATTTTATTGTGGTTGCAATAGAGCTTACAATTTTCAATGGATTTTGATGAAACTTGGTATGATCATTGGAATTAATAAGACGGCGGTCAAGTTCGAATTTGATGATTTTTTTTTGATGAACAGTTTTTGAGTTATTGCCCTTGACTTAGTAAAATCTTGAAACTTGGTGTGAGCATTGGAATTGATTAGACCTCAATTAAGTTTGAATTTGACAATTTTGCAATAAACGGTTTTGAGTTATTGCCCTTGCAACAAGTAAAATTTTGTCTAAATTCAATTGTGGTTGCAATAAGAAGCTTTAAAATCAAAGGTTCTTTATGGACCATGGTGTTAGAATTGATAAGACAGTCAAGTTTGAGTTTGACGACTTATTTTAATTAATAGTGTTTTAGTTATTACCCTTTTCTTAGTAAAATTGTGTTAAAAAATTTTATGTGTGTGCGAAAAGGGATAATAGGTCTTAGAATGAACATAAAATTTGGAAATTTTAAATTTGGTCAGTAAGAGTTCTATTCATAAGTAAATATACCTGCTACCATAAATATGAAAAAATAAATAAATATCAAAAAAACTAAGTAATTATCCATAAAGATGCATTTTATTATTTAAAGATAGCTTGCCAGGCAAGGTAATATACGCCCACTGGCAGCATTTATTTCAAATAAAAACTTTTCAGTAAGGTTACAAAAGTGGAATGAAATATTCAACCTTCCACCATATATTTTTTTCTAGGGTCTCTAGTTTCATTAAAAACTGTCAAGAATTGTACCTTACTCAACTCATTAAATATTTTTCGGTATTTTTATACGCCCACATGAAATGGGGGGCGTATATTGTCGTCACCCACATCCGTCCGTCCACAATTGCTCGTAAACACTCTACACGGTGTAATTCTTGACGGATTTAGATGAAACTTAATATGAGTGTTTATGATCACGCAAGGATGAACCCTATTGAAAATCAGCGAAATCGGAAAAAAATTAGTATGAGTTCGTGCCCTTGTTCTTGAATGGCTCGTAAACACTCTACAACGTGCAATTCTTGACCGATTTTGATGAAACTTGGTGTGAGAGTATGTTATAACTCAAGGATAAACCCTTTCGAAAATCAGCGAAATCGAAAAACATTTAGTATGAGTTATTGCCCTTGTTCTTGAAAACGCGTTCAATTTTAGCTTGTAAGCATTCTTGAGAGAACAATTTTTAATGGATTTTAATGAAACTTGGCCTGAGTATTTGTTATCACCAAAGGATGAAGCCTATTGAAAACCAGTCAAATCGAAAAAAAATTAATATCAGTTATTGCCCTTGTTTTTGAAAACGCGTTCAATTTTTAGCTTGTAAACAATCTACAAAGCACAGTTATTGACCGATTTTGACGAAACTTGCTGAAATTGTTTAATATCACCCAAGAATGAACCCTTTTGAAAATAGCATATATCGAAATATATTTAATAGGAATTATTGCCTTTGTTCTATAAAATATGTTGGATTTTTGCCTTGTAAACATTCTACAAGTCACAATTCTTGAGCGATTTTGACATAACTTGGTATGAGTATTTGTAATCACCTAAGGATGAACCCTATTGAAATTCAGTTAAATCGAAAAATATTTAGTATCAGTTATTGCCCTTGTGTTTGAAAACGCGTTCAATTTTAGCTTGTAAGCACTCTAGAAAGAACAATTCTTAATGGATTTTGATAAAACTTGGCTTGAGTATTTGTTTTTACCCAAGGATGAACCTTATTGAAAATCAAATAAATCGAAATATATTTAGTGTCAGTTATTGCCCTTGTGTTTGAAAACAGGTTTAACTTTTTAATAAATACTCTATAAGGTACAATTCATGACCAATGTTGACAAAACTCACTGAAATTGTTGGATATCGCAAGGGATGAGCCTAATTGAAAATTAAAATTATCAAAATATATCTAATATGAATTATTGCCCTTGTTCTTTTAAATGCGTTCGATTTTTGTCTCGTAAACACTCTACATGGCACAATTCTTGATGGATTTTGATGAAACTTGGTGTGAGAGTATGTTATAACTCAAGGATAAACCCTTTCGAAAATCAGCGAAATCGAAAAACATTTAGTATGAGTTATTGCCCTTGTTCTTGAAAACGCATTCAATTTTAGCTTGTAAACACTCTAGATAGAACTATTCTTAATGGATTTTGATTAACTTTGGCTTGAGTATTTGTTTTTACCCAAGGATGAACCCTATTATAAATCAAATAAATAGAAATATATTTAGTGTCAGTTATAGCCCTTGTTCTTGAAAACTCGTTCAATTTTAGCTTGTAAACACTCTAGAAAGAACAATTTTTAATGGATTTTGATGTAACTTGGCTGGAGTATTTGTTGTCTCTCAAGGATGAACTCTATTGAAAATTGAAAAATATTTAGTACAAGTTATTGCCCTTGTTTTTGAAAACGCGTTCAATTTAACTCGTAAACACTCTAGAAAGAACAATTTTGAATGGATTTTGATGAAGCTTGCCTTTAGTATTTGTTTTCTCACAAGGATAAACCCTATTGAAAATCAGATAAATCGAAAAATATTTAGTGTCAGTTATTGGGCCTGTTTTCAAAATCGCTTTCAACTTTTGGCTTGTGAACACTCTAAACATTCATTTTTGACAAAACTCGCTGAAATTGTTTAATATCAACCAAGAATGAGCCTTATTAAGAATTAAAAATATCAAAATATTATTAAGGGTGAACCCTATTGCAAATCATAAAAATACCGAAAAATATTTAAGGAGTTGAGTTAGGTACAATTCTTGACAGTTTTTATACGCCCACATAGAAATGTGGACGTATATTGTTGTCGCCCCTGTCCGTCGGTCCGTCGGTCCGTTGGTCCGTCTGTCAACAATTGTTTGTGGACACTGTAGAGACTACAGTTTTTATTGGAATTTCTTGAAACTTGGTATACTTGTTTATAATCACTCAAGGAAGATTTTGGTATGATTTCGAAAAAAATTCCTGGAATTCTTGGACTTTGAATTTCAAATTGTTCTGTTTGTAAACAAAAGCTTGTGGACACTGTAGAGACTCCATTTCTTTATGAATCTTTTTGTAACTTGGTATATTTGTTTATTACCATCCAAGGAAGACCCCTATTGATTTTGATATGATTCTGAAAAAAATTCCTGGAATTCTGGAACTTGGAATTTCGAATGTACTGTTTCTCATCCGTCTGTCAACAATTGTTTGTGGACACTGTAGAGACTACAGTTTTTATTGGATCTTCTTGAAACTTGGTATACATGTTTATTACCATTCAACGAAGACCCCTATCGATTTTGGTATGATTCCGAAAAAAATTCCTGGAATTCTTGAACTTTGAATTTCAAATTCCGTCGGTCCGTCGGTCCGTTGGTCCGTCTGTCAACAATTGTTTGTGGACACTGTAGAGACTACAGTTTTTATTGGAATTTCTTGAAACTTGGTATACTTGTTTATAATCACTCAAGGAAGAACCCTATCGATTTTGGTATGATTTCGAAAAAAATTCCTGGAATTCTTGGACTTTGAATTTCAAATTGTTCTGTTTGTAAACAAAAGCTTGTGGACACTGTAGAGACTCCATTTCTTTATGAATCTTTTTGTAACTTGGTATATTTGTTTATTACCATCCAAGGAAGACCCCTATTGATTTTGATATGATTCTGAAAAAAATTCCTGGAATTCTGGAACTTGGAATTTCGAATGTACTGTTTCTCATCCGTCTGTCAACAATTGTTTGTGGACACTGTAGAGACTACAGTTTTTATTGGATCTTCTTGAAACTTGGTATACATGTTTATTACCATTCAACGAAGACCCCTATCGATTTTGGTATGATTCCGAAAAAAATTCCTGGAATTCTTGAACTTAGAATTTCAAATTCCGTCGGTCCGTCGGTCCGTTGGTCCGTCTGTCAACAATTGTTTGTGGACACTGTAGAGACTACAGTTTTTATTGGATCTTCTTGAAACTTGGTATACATGTTTATTACCATTCAACGAAGACCCCTATCGATTTTGGTATGATTCCGAAAAAAATTCCTGGAATTCTTGAACTTTGAATTTCAAATTGTTCTGTTTGATAACAAAAGCTTGTGGACACTGTAGAGACTCCATTTTTTTATGAATCTTTTTGTAACTTGGTATATTTGTTTATAACCATCCAAGGAAGAACCCTATTGATTTTGATATGATTCTGAAAATAATTCCTGGAATTCTGGGACTTGGAATTTCGAATTGTACTGTTTGTCATCCGTCTGTCAATAATTGTTTGTGGACACTGTGGAGACTACAGGTTTCATTGGATTTTCTTGAAACTTGGTATACATGTTTATTATCATTCAATGAAGACCCCTATTGATTTTGGTATGATTCCGAAAAAAATTCCTGGAATTCTTGGATTTGAATTTCAAATTGTTCTGTTTGTAAACAAAAGCTTGTGGACACTGTAGAGACTCCATTTCTTTATGAATCTTTTTGTAACTTGGTATATTTGTTTATTACCATCCAAGGAAGACCCCTATTGATTTTGATATGATTCTGAAAAAAATTCCTGGAATTCTGGAACTTGGAATTTCAAATTGTACTGTTTGTCATCCGTCTGTCAACAATTGTTTGTGGACACTGTGGAGACTACAGTTTTTATTGGATTTTCTTGAAACTTGGTATATATGTTTATTATCATTCAATGAAGACCCCTATCGATTTTGGTATAATTCCAAAAAAAATTCCTGGGACTTGGAATTCGAAGTTGTTCTGTCTGTCTACAATTGCTTGTTGGCACTCTAGAGACTACAGTTTTTGATAGATCTCTTTGAAACTTTGTTTTTATATGCCCACATAGAAATATGGACGTATATTGTTGTCGCCCCTGTCTGGAATTCTGTGACTTGGAAAAATTCCTGGGATCTCTTTGAAACTTTGTATACAATATGTTTATTATCACTCAAGGAAAAACCAATATACATTTTGGTCTGATTACGAAAAGAATTCCTGGAATTCTGTGACTTGGAAAAATTCCTGGAATTCTGGGACTTGGAATTTAAAGTTTTCTGTGTGTCGTCAATTGCTTGTAGACAATGCAGGAAGTACAGTTTTTTATATACCCAAATGGAAATTCGGAAGTATAATGTTGTTGCCCCTGTCCATCCGTCTGTTCGTCTGTCAGCCCGTTTGTTTGTGGACACTGTAGAGACTACAGTTTTTATAGAATTTTCTCATACTTGTTCATTATCATCTAAGGCAGACCCCTATTGATTTTTGTTTGATTATGAAAGAAATTCCTTCAATTCTGGAACTTTGGATTTCAAAATTTGTTCTGTCTTTCAACCATTTCTTGTGGACACTGTACAAACTATATTCTATAAACTAAAAACTTCTTTAATACCAACCAAGGAAGAAGAAGATTTTGGTAGGATTCCTGTGCTCACTCTACAGGCTACAATTCTATATGTATTGTTTTGATTGTTTGTATGTGTGTTGATATCATTTTGAAGATGTGCACTTTTAAATTTAATGATGATCCGACAATTCTTTATGGATTCTTTTGATTTTTAATTTGTGGGTCAGTGTCATTATTTTCTAAGCCTAGGTTTTATTCATAATCAATGCTGCCAGTGGGCGTATATTACCTTGCCTGGCAAGCTATCTTTAATGGATTTTAATGAAACTTGGCCTGAGTATTTGTTATCACCCAAGGATGAAGCCTATTGAAAACCAGTCAAATCGAAAAAAATTAATATCAGTTATTGCCCTTGTTTTTGAGAACGCGTTCAATTTTTAGCTTGTAAACACTCTACAAAGCACAGTTATTGACCAATTTTGATGAAACTTGCTGAAATTGTTTAATATCACCCAAGAATGAACCCTTTTGAAAATAGCACATATCGAAATATATTTAATAGGAATTATTGCCCTTGTTCTATAAATGTGTTGGATTTTTGCCTTGTAAACACTCTGCAAGTCACAATTCTTGAGCGATTTTGACATAACTTGGCATGAGTATTTGTAATCACCTAAGGATGAACCTTATTGAAATTCAATTAAATCGAAAAATATTTAGTATCAGTTATTGCCCTTGTGTTTGAAAACGCGTTCAATTTTAGCTTGTAAACACCCTAGAAAGAACAATTCTTAATGGATTTTGATAAAACTTGGCTTGAGTATTTGTTTTTACCCAAGGATGAACCTTTTTGAAAATCAAATAAATCGAAATATATTTAGTGTCAGTTATTGCCCTTGTGTTTGAAAACGGGTTTAACTTTTTGGCTAATAAACACTCTAGAAGGTACAATTCATGACCAATGTTGACAAAACTCACTGAAGTTGTTGGATATCGCAAGGGATGAGCCTAATTGAAAGTTAAAAATATCAAAATATATCTAATATGAATTAGTGCCCTTGTTCTTTTAAACGCGTTCGATTTTTGTCTCGTAAACACTCTACATGGCACAATTCTTGATGGATTTTGATGAAACTTGGTGTGAGAGTGTGTTATAACTCAAGGATGAACCCTATTGAAAATCATCGAAATCGAAATTTTTTTTAGTATGACTTATTGCCCTTGTTCTTGAAAACGCATTCAATTTTAGCTTGTAAACATTCTAGAAAGAACTATTTTTAATGGATTTTGATTAACTTTGGCTTGAGTATTTGTTTTTACCCAAGGATGAACCCTATTATAAATCAAATAAATAGAAATATTTAGTGTCAGTTATAGCCCTTGTTCTTAAAAACACGTTCAATTTTAGCTTGTAAACACTCTAGAAAGAAAATTTTTTAATGGATTTTGATGTAACTTGGCTGTGTTATTTGTTGTCTCCCAAGGATGAACCCTATTGAAAATCGAAAAATATTTAGTACAAGTTATTGACCTTGTTTTTGAAAATGCGTTAACTCGTAAACACTCTAGAAAGAACAATTTTGAATTGATTTTGAAGAAACTTGGCTTTAGTATTTGTTTTCTCACAAGGATAAACCCAACTTTTGGCTTGTGAACACTCTAAAAATTCCTTTTTGACAAAACTCGCTGAAATTGTTTAATATCAACCAAGGATGAGCCTTATTAAGAATTAAAAATATCAAAATATTATTAAGGGTGAACCCTATTGCAAATCATAAAAATACCGAAAAATATTTAATGAGTTGTTATTAGGTACAATTCTTGACGGTTTTTAATGAAACTAGAGACCCTAGAAAAAAATAGGTTGGAAGGTTGAATATTTCATTCCACTTATTGTAACCTTACTGAAAAGTTTTTATTTGAAATAAATGCTGCCAGTGGGCGTATATTACCTTGCCTGGCAAGCTATCTTTAATAGATTTGATGAAACTTGGAATGAGTATTGAAATAGATAAGATGGTGGTCAAGTTCTAATTTGACGATTTTCCATGAACAGTTTTTGAGTTTTTGCCTTAACTTCAATATTAATTCAGTGAATGTTTTTTTTCAAAGGATTTTGATGAAATTTGGTGTGAGCATTGGACTTGATGAAACCGGGTGTCTATAAAACGAAGACCGAAGATGGAAGACCTCTATATAAAACGAACTATAAAACGAAGACCCACTCAACTATAAAACGAAGACCCAAACTATAAAACGAAGACCCACTCAACTACAAAACGAAGACCCAACTATAAAACGAAGACCCACTCAACTATAAAACGAAGACCCAACTATAAAACGAAGACCCACTCAACTATAAAACGAAGACCCAACTATAACTATCTGATACAAGATTTAAAGTGATACATTACTTAGGATTGCTGTATTTTTCTGATTATGATTATGTCGATTAGAACTTTTCTTTCTAGATGCCACCTGTGTAATACAGAATACAGTTGAAGTGAAATCAGGACAAAGGGTTTAGAAAATGTTTAATAGAGCTAGTAATTTTGGCATAAAATGAAGTATAAACAAATTTTCCTTCAATGTCAGGACTTCAAAAGGAATTAGTCTTGGTATCTGATGCATTAACAATTGTTTGTCCCTTTTTATACGCCCACATGAAATGGGGGGCGTATATTGTCTTCACCCACATCCGTCCGTCGGTCCGTCCATCCACAATTGCTCGTAAACACTCTACACGGTGTAATTCTTGACGGATTTAGATGAAACTTAGTATGAGTGTTTATGATCACGCAAGGATGAACCCTATTAAAAATCAGCGAAATCGGAAAAAAAATAATATGAGTTCGTGCCCTTGTTCTTGAATGGCTCGTAAACACTCTACAACATGCAATTCTTGACCGATTTTGATGAAACTTGGTGTGAGAGTATGTTATAACTCAAGGATAAACCCTATCGAAAATCAGCGAAATCGAAAAACATTTGGTATGAGTTATTGCCCTTGTTCTTGAAAACGCGTTCAATTTTAGCTTGTAAACACTCTTGAGAGAACAATTTTTAATGGATTTTAATGAAACTTGGCCTGAGTATTTGTTATCACCCAAGGATAAAGCCTATTGAAAACCAGTCAAATCGAAAAAAAATTAATATCAGTTATTGCCCTTGTTTTTGAAAACGCGTTCAATTTTTAGCTTGTAAACACTCTACAAAGCACAGTTATTGACCGATTTTGACGAAACTTGCAGAAATTGTTTAATATCACCCAAGAGTGAACACTTTTGAAAATAGCACATATCGAAATATATTTAATAGGAATTATTGCCCTTGTTCTATAAAATGATTTGGATTTTTTGCTTGTAAACACTCTACAAGTCACAATTCTTGAGCGATTTTGACATAACTTGGCATGAGTATTTGTAATCACCTAAGGATGAACCCTATTGAAATTCAGTTAAATCGAAAAATATTTAGTATCAGTTATTGCCCTTGTGTTTGAAAACGCGTTCAATTTTAGCTTGTAAGCACTCTAGAAAGAACAATTCTTTATGGATTTTGATAAAACTTGGCTTGAGTATTTGTTTTTACCCAAGGTTGAACATTATTGAAAATCAAATAAATCGAAATATATTTAGTGTCAGTTATTGCCCTTGTGTTTGAAAACGCGTTTAACTTTTTGGCTAATAAACACTCTGGAAGGTACAATTCATGACCAATGTTGACAAAACTCACTGAAATTGTTTGATATCGCAAGGGATGAGCCCTATTGAAAATTAAAAATATCAAAATATATCTAATATGAATTTTTGCCCTTGTTCTTTTAAACGTGTTTGATTTTTGTCTCGTAAACACTCTACATGGCACAATTCTTGACCGATTTAGTTATTGCCCTTGTGTTTGAAAACGGGTTTAACTATTTGGCTTATAAACACTCTAGAAGGTACAATTCATGACCAATGTTGAAAAAACTCATTGAAATTGTTTGATATCACCCAGGGATGAGCCCTATTGAAAATTAAAAATATCAAAATATGTCTAATATGAATTTTTGCCCTTGTTCTTTTAAACGCGTTTGTTTTTTGTCTCGTAAACACTCTACATGGCACAATTCTTGACTGATTTTGATAAAACTTGGTGTGAGAGTGTGTTTTAACTCAAGGATGAATCCTATTGAAAATCAGCAAAATTGAAGAATATTGAGTATGAGTTATTGCCCTTGTTCTTGGAAAACGCGTTCAATTTTAGCTTGTAAACACTCTAGAAAAAACCATTCTTAATGGATTTTGATGAAGCTCAGTTTGAGTATTTGTTTTCACCCAAGGATGAACCCAAATGAAAATCAGGTAAATCGAAATATATTTAGTGTCAGTTATAGCCTTTGTTCTTGAAAACGCGTTCAATTTTAGTTTGAAAACACTCTAGAAAGAACAATTTTGAATGGATTTTGATGAAACTAGGCTTTAGAATTTTTTTCTCCCAAGTATGAACCCCTTTTGAAAATCAGATAAACCGAAAAATATTAAGTGTCAGTTATTTCTCTTGTTTTTGAAAACGCTTTAAACTTTTGGCTTGTGAACACACGTTCATTTTTTCGCTGAAATTGTTTGATATCACCCAAGGAAGATATCAATATCAAAATATTATTGAGGGTGAACCCTATTGCAAATCATAAAAATACCGAAAAATATTCAATGAGTTGTTATTAGGAACTATTCCTGACATTTTTTAATGAAACTAGAGACCCTGAAAAAAAGTATATGTCGAAGGTTGAATATTTCATTCCACCAATTGTTACCTTACTGAAAATTTTTATTCAAATTCAATGCTGCCAGTGGGCGTATATTACCTTGTGTGGCAAGCTATCTTTTTACAGAAAAGTGCAGTAAAAGTCTGTTTCTGCTTTTCAATTGCAGATATTCTTTCTTTCCTTTTGATATGTGATCAGGTTATCCACATTAACCTTCACTTCAAAGGCTACGTTTCCTGTTGGGATAAAGTAAAGATTCGTTGGTCTCATGGTCTCTTGGTTTAAGGCTAAACAAAACGATAGGCTAAATATATTCTCACTGCCTATAATCATAGAACTGTAACCAGTTCTATGCCATTATGAAGCTGTATGTTTCAAATCGTCTGTATAAACCGGTTAAATAACCGATCACAGACACCCTATTTTAATGATTTATCGGCTAGTATAGGCTTTGATTCTGCGCACTGTAACATTACTTTTGTAAACATTCATCTCGGCATTTTGTCACCTCGAACTAAGGTATGTTTTGGAAAAAACGTAAATTATATGATGGAATAAATATAACACAAATATCGATGATAGCCGTAATGAGGACACGCGTGAGGGACGACCCTTAACACTTACATAAATGATCATTAGGCCTAGCAATACGACGACAAAAACCGCTAATCCGGAAGCCAGTATGAAGTAGCCTAGGCCTACTTTAAATGGCAAAGTGACACGAGTAACAAAAGGGACAAACAATTGTTAACGCTGACCACACACCCAATTAAATCAGATACCAAGACTAATTCCTTTTGAAGTCCTGACATTGAAAGAAAATTTGTTCATTTTATGCCAAAATGACTAGCTCTATTAAACATTTTCTAAACCCTTTGTCCTGATTTCACTTCAATTGTATTCTGTATTACACAGGTGGTATCTAGAAAGAAAAGTTCTAATCGACATAATCATAATCAGAAAAATACAGCAATCCTAAGTAATGTATCACTTTAAATCTTGTATCAGATAGTTATAGTTGGGTCTTCGTTTTATAGTTGGGTCTTCGTTTTATAGTTGAGTGGGTCTTCGTTTTATAGTTGGGTCTTCGTTTTATAGTTGAGTGGGTCTTCGTTTTATAGTTGGGTCTTCGTTTTATAGTTGAGTGGGTCTTCGTTTTATAGTTGGGTCTTCGTTTTATAGTTGAGTGGGTCTTCGTTTTATAGTTGAGTGGGTCTTCGTTTTATAGTTGGGTCTTCGTTTTATAGAGGTCTTCCATCTTCGGTCTTCATTTTATAGACACCCGATGAAACCTCAATTAAGTTTAAATTTGACAATTTTTCAATAAACGGTTTTGAGTTATTGCCCTTACCTTAGTAAAATTGCATCTAAATTCAATTGTGGTTGCAATAAGAAGCTTTAAATTTAAAGGTTCTTTATGGACCATGGTGTTAGAATTGATAAGACATTAGTCAAGTTTGAGTTAGACGACTTATTTTAATGAATAGTTTTTGAGTTATTGCATTGACTTGATAAAATTGCGTCAAAATTTTTTTGGGGGGGGGGGTGTAATACTAGCAGCGATTTTTTTAATTGATTTGATGAAAATTGGTATGAATATTGAAATAGATAAGATGGTGGTCAAGTTTGATTTTGACGATTTTCCATGAACAGGTTTTGAGTTTTTGGGCTTATGTTACCTTGCCTGGCAAGCTATCATTTTACTAGATTTAGAATTTGATGTCTGAAATTCTTTTTTTGTTCAGAATTTCTGTGATAATAAGAAATTTTTTTGGCAGAAGATTATTTCTAAAAAGTGGTTTTGTGTGCAGCAGGGCTAATATTATTTTTTATCCAGCCGGACATTTTTTTAACGATGTTTTGTTGATGTCAAAACTACTACACTAAGTACTATTCAACTAGTATCCAACTGTAAAATGTATTTCAATGCATGAATGTTTAGTTATATTCATCATAATTGGGACTTTAAGTTTCTGAACATACTGTCATACATCAATCACAAAAACAAAACAATCCGATCATCAAATATTTACTGTTAAATTTAATATTTTTTACGAAGTTACAAATGCCGATTTTTAGTTGACTTTCACCGACGATGTACTTCCGGTTGAACATGAGAAAAACGAAGGGTTTTGAATGACACCAATACTGAGAAAAATTACGGTAAATTTTCTCGAGGTCTTTCCGATTTGTCTATAAATAGTAGCTGTTTTATATCCTACTTGTAAGAACGATAAAACTTATATAACTACGCACATTTTTTGAAAGGAATAGTAAAATTTCAATAGAAAATAACCTGCCAATGACATTTAATTGAACTTTCTGGCAATTCTCAATGACCGGCAAACTATCATCGTCAAAAATTCTATGTGAGGGCCGACATTTTCTTCGTCATGCTTACGTTGGTACTGATGAAATCGGAAGTTAATTATTGTAAAATAGACTTGATATACAAGTATATCAATGAATAATGACCGATTAAAATTTGACGGCATAACTATAGGATTAAACACATAACGGATTATCATGTCAACTGTTTGTTAAAAGTAAGTAGTTTGAGATAGTAAATCTCTTTGAACTGGAACACTGCAAGCGTTTGCCGGCAGCCGATTAATGATTGTCAATAAATTCATTGTTAATTAACCACCTCTTACCGTTAATCTCTTAATTAACTAAATTAATTGACCGGTAGAGTTAGGGTGAGATGAGAATAATATTCTCAAGAAAGCACTGGCCTAGGTCTAGACTGGACCAGTCTCTTCTATTTATGATTTAAAAAAAAAAAAAAAAAAAATTGAGTAAACTTGTATCCTACGAGAGAGACTGGACAAATTGCGAAGTTAACAATAAAATGGGCGTGTTTGCCATGTTTTTTCGTCCTACCTTATTTGGAATGATTGACAGTTGTCGATCACGCTTTGGGGTCATGTGACATGAATTTTGTAAATAAAGTCTCGATTATCGCGGATTCAATTCCACACACACGCCGTTGGAATCATGTCTGAATTAGCGGATATTGACGAGGCGATTGGACATGTTTTACCGGCTTTTGGTTATAAAGATCCAAAGGAATATCAGAGGTCAATAATCACCGCTTATCTACAGAAGAAAGATGTTTTTTTGTGCGCGCCGTGTGGTTCGGGAAAGTCGCTGATATTCCGATGAACAAGCTTCGTTAAGTTTTTATAATGATAATGATTTTATTTATGTTCATTCACCTCATCCCATACGTTGTATCCGTTCATTAAACTGATGCTGTGCGTCAACAAAATTCTTAGATCGTAAAAATATCACTAAATTACAAGAACTTTAGGTATGTCACCAGCTTTCCATTTTAGACAACCATTTTGTTTATATCACGTGATGTTAGATATCACGTGATGTACGACGTCACACAATCTGCATAAGGTGGATTGACCTACAAGATGAGAAATTAGCTCTAATGTCCCAGTCTCTAGAAATAAGTTTTTTTTAGTGAGTTCTAAAAAAACAAAAATAATTTTTTAATTTTGGTCCTCATTATCCTGTTCAAATACTGGAGCCCATTGACCTATAATAAACTAAAGTGTATGCTGATGACATTTGACTAATAATTATTTAAGGTAATATGTGATATATATATATATTTAAAACAGTTATGGATTTGAAAAAACGTTTTGCAGTGGTTCAAGTCTGCCATGGACTAAATGGTTACTAAGATTTTTATTCCTCTTGAACGCGGTAACAATTCTTTTAGTATAAACCTGTGGATATTTCTGTTGTAGAGTTTTATAGTAATTTTTTACAATTACCGATGCGTTGGTAGCAGTATGATTATAGGTAGTGATGAAGGGGATTATTTGGTTGTCATGCTGAAGGTTTAAGCCATTCGGAAATACTGTGTCCAACTGGTCCATTCAATAGCTCTCGCGCTGCAATCTTCTATGTTTTGGCTTAATATTAGGCATCGACATAACCGCCTCAATAGGCATAATTACCAAGTCTTCAGTGGAGTGGTCGGGCAGGTTAAAGTGGTTCGCAATAGGTCTGTTTTTGCCATGTACGGTAGTGTTAGGAATCTCATTGACTAAACGTGATAGTTAGGAAATTTAATTTTCAATTATTTTTTTTAACGTCCTTGACCTATACTTGATATCCGGCAAAGCCTATTTGCAAACGGTCATTTTGGCATGACTGCCGGTCATGTCCGGCATATAGAGCCAAATCAACAGCTCTGGTGTGCAGTGACAGTCAAGTGGATGTTGATAAAATATAGTGGTCTACTTTCATTGTCAAACTCAAAATTTTCATGGTGGTGATTAATTGAATTTGTGTCCAGAAACTAAGTTTTGGCCAGGCTTTCATTTGACATATTGGAAAGTTTTCAACAAGATTTCTTGAAAAGTATTAGATAGTTTTGTGGTTTAACATGGAAACAGATGGTAAATAAATTACTTGCCTTCTGCCAACAAAATTTCTCATGATCTCAGCAATGCTGAAACAAAATGCATTTTCAGACATCAGACATTCCGAATCTAGTCCAAAAATTAGTCAAAAATGGGCATGCTAAAACCTCAAAAGAGAATATGAATATAAATTAATGAAAACAAAGGGAGCCCATGTTTAAAGTTTGCATTATATTCATTTATTCATATTTAGTAAGCTTGATTTAACTCAATACTAGAACCCAACTTTAAATCAGTTCAATAGTTTTGGCTTTTAAAAATTAAGGGGGTTGGGTTGACAACCTTATCGTTCAAAGTGTATTTCAATCAAGAAACGTATTAAGTTGATATCCATTCTATTTGGCATTAAAAGAAACTCAGTTAGTAAAAATTTTAGCTCAATCGCTTCAGTAGTTCGTCTGATATCCGTCAGTGAAGATAATCTATTTATAGAACAAAACCGGGTATTCCTCAATGTAGACGTACAAATTACGTTGTCAGTTGACATTTGTGATTACAACGTCATCGGCTAAATAAACATTCTCTACGTTTGCCGGTCAGTTATTTTTAATATCAGCACGCGAAGTAAGAGTTTGTGTATCGGGGGAATCCAGAAGTCACGTGATGTCCCATAAATCATTACGTCACATGTAAACAGAGAAAATTTTATGATTGGTGGGTGGAAGAGTTTTGACATGTGCTAATCCATTGTTTTAGCACTCCAATTATGTGGATATCGGTGCATATCGATGCCTAAAAGGTGCCTTTAAAGATTTCTACAGCATGGAAGACAATCTTTTAACAACATGATCGTTAATTACGTTAGGTTTACATGTGTTTGCAAAATGTTGAAAAAAAATGCAATTTTTCCAAAAGCATATCTCGCTTACAATTTATCCGATTTTTACAAACTTTGGCTTCAGCTAAAGCTTACGATGTCCTCTATAACTTTACGTTGGCTTTTTTTTTATAAAATGAATAGTTTTTAAAAAATTCAATTTTTCGTAAATACACTCGCAAAATTTTGATTTCTATCAATATCTTCAAAACAAAACAAACTTTTCCAAAAAGCCAACGTAATTTTGTAGAGATACATGTAGACTTGCGTTGTGCAAAATTTCAACCTTCTCTATTAATTAGCCTAGTAGATATGCTAATTTTAAGGGAATAATTGACGTTTTTTTTGTTCATCTTTCATACCCTATTTCTTAAAGTTGAAATGTCATAAAGAAATAAATTTTATATTTTTGGATAGCTGAAAGTCCCCTCTTTCCATTGATATTTAAATATTTCAGATAGGTGGAAAAGAAGTGGTTGAAATCGTCTATTTTTTGTACATAGGTTTAGGGTTGTAAACCCCCTTAAGTTAACAAGATAGTTAACTGGGCATTATTGCTGTTTCACCCTCTTAAAGCGTCAAATTTGGTTTGTATCCACAATAGAGGCTACAGTTTTTATCCGATCTTAATGAAACTTGGTATACATGTATATATTCATGATATCTCGGTCAAGTTCAAAAATGGAAACTATCAAATGAACAGATTTTGAGTTATTGCCCTAGACTTAGTAAAAACGTGTCAAATATGGGTCGTATCCACGATAGAGGCTACAGTTTTTATCCAATCGTAATGAAACTTTGTATACATGTATATATTGATGATATCTCGGTCAAGTTCAAAAATGGAAATTATCGAATGAACGGATTTTGAGTTATTGCCCTTGACTTAGTAAAAACGCGTCAAATTTGGGTTGTATCCATGATAGAGGCTACAGTTTTTATCTGATCTTAATGAAACTTGGTAAACATGTATATATTGATCAGATCTCGGTCAAGTTCAAAAATGGAAATTATCAAATGAACGTTTTTTGAGTTATTGCCCTTGACTTAGTAAAGACGCGTCAACTTTGGGTTGTATCCATGATAGAGGCTAAAGTTTTTATCCAATCTTAACTGCATTTATGGGAATTATCGAATGAACAGATATTTATACGCCAACATGAATATGTGGACGTATATTGTCGTTGCCCCTATAAGCTACAATTTTCTATGGATTTTTATGAAACTTGGTATGAGCATTGGTATTGATAAGACGGCAGTCAAGTTCGATTTGGACGATTTTTCGATAAACGGTTTTGGTGTTATTGCCCCTGCCTCTATATTTGTTGTAGACAAAATAGAAGCTACAATTTTCAATGGATTTAAATGAAAGTTGGTGTGAGCATTGGAATTGATAAGACGACGGTCAAGTTCGAATTTGAAGATTTTTAGATCAACAGTTTTTTAGTTATTGCCCTTGACTTAGTAAGATTGCGTCAAAATTTTATTGTGGGTTCAATAGAAGCTATAATTTTCAATGGATTTTGATGAAACTTGGTGTGAGCATTGGAATTGATTAGACCTCAGTCAATTTTGGATTAGACCTCGGTCAATTTTGAATTTGATAGTTTTTCAATGAACTGTTTTGAGTTATTGCCCTTGACTTTGTGAAATTGCGTCAAGATTCTATTGTGGTTTCAATAAGAAGCTTTAATTTTCAAAAGATTTTGATGGAACTTGGTGTAAGCATCAGAATAGATAAGACATTAGTCAAGTTTGAATTTCCGACTTTTTTAACGAATGGTTTTTTGGGTTATTGCCCTTGACTTAGTAATATTGCGTCAAAAATATTTGTGGGTGCAAAATAAGCTACAATTTTTTAATAGATTTGATGAAACTTGGTATGAGTTTAGATAAGATGGTGGTCATGTTTTAATTTGACGATTTTCCATGAACAGTTTTTGAGATTTTGCCCTTGACTTCAATATCCATTTAGTGAATGTTTTTGAGTCATTGCTCAATTTATTTTTCAAATTCAATGCTGCCAGTGGGCGTATGTTACCTTGCCTGGCAAGCTATCTTTGATTTCATTCAAACTTGGCCAATAAAATGGTAGAACCGCACTTAAGTGTCTATAGGTTTTCAATATTGCAGTCTGCGTAGTGATACCAAGAGAGTGCATAGCACACGAATGGTATCACTACGCCAAGCCCTGAGTGCAATATTGAAAACCTATAGACACGTGTGCGGTTTTACTTTTATTACATACTATTGCGGTTACTGTTTTAATTGGAGTGAAAATGTATTTCTAATTTGACGTATTCTATTTATAACTCCTATGTGTAATGGCCTACTTTGCTGTTGGATTCCCCTGGAATGTTATATTAAAAACATAAGATGACATCATAGGGAGTTCCCTCTAACCTACTCAGCTCAACTTGTACATGTGACTTGATTTGGTTTCATTGTTGTCAAAAAGGGATTAACCCTTTCCATGCGCTTTTATTAAAAATGACGTAAAACGTTACTTGCGGAATTAATTTTAGAGAAGTCTGTAACCTGATGTTAAATGATTGTAACTTCTACAAAAATCCTCAGAAATTGATGCATTTGGTATGAAATTGATGGGAAATGAATGCCTTATACTAATATCGAAGATTTAGGACAAGCAGACACATGAGACAAATTTGGGAGAGGTTTATGCATGATTACTTCATAAGGGAGTTAACCAGTATTTCACATTGAAAGAAATTTATGATGGCGTCATTGGACTTGGAAATAGATGTTATTGGTATCAAGATGTAGATAATTTAATTAGGAAGAAGATGATACCAAATTGATTATGATCTGAAGGATAGAATTCCTTGAATATGCATTAATAGAGGACCATGACGTCACCGTTCAACGTCACTTATGTCGGACTCGGATTCGGAATTCGATGCTGACTTTGCCATTGAGATGACATTTTCTTTCTCACTTTCATCGGAACTATCACAAATATCATCATCACTGGTTGTAGAAAAATCTTCATTGTTGATAGAATCGTCACCATCTATCCAATTTTGAATCAGATCGAGGGCCTGGTCCGCAGAGTAAGAAAACTTGTTCCCTTTCCCATGGCCCGAAATGGGGGCAGCCATTATTGTTTACAATAATAAGCAGACGACCTTCTTTAACCTTATTTAATTTAATAACGTTTCTGATTGGTCTACTTCGACCAATCATAGACTAATATGAAGGGAAATCCTTATACGTCAGTACTATTTAATAAATTTTAGGTTGACGGGGAAGTCTTTCACCGTAATGTACAGATATTATGAAAGAATGCCTAAAGGCGTCTTCCTCAAGTTATCATGTCAAAAAATTGACGCCTTAAGGCGTCAAACGCACGGAAAGGGCTAGAGACATTGTCAGTGGAAATTATAGAAACAACAATTTTCAATGGATTTTGATAAAACTTGGTGTGAGCACTGAAATTTCAAGTTCAAAATTGATGATTTTTCAATGAACAAGTTTTGAGTTATTGCCCCTGACTTAGTCAAATCATGTCAAGATTTTTATTGTGAATATAAAAGAAGCCTCAATTTTTTTGATTTTATTGATACTTTACGTGAGCATTGGAATTTATAAACCCCTGTTTATACGGCGAGGATTTGCATATATGTAAATTTACACTCGTGTGTAAAAGTATATTTGCTGTGTATTCATACGACGTATATTTCTCTTAGGTAAATAAGGAGCAAATTGTCCATTTCTGGCATAGCCTTGGAAAGGATCAGACCAGAAAGTTTCGGCAAGCGCAGAATGTTTCCCTATTTCCTGGATTAGCTCTAACTCTGGGTTGCTCTAATGTTAGGGAATTAAGTAGTAAAGCTCTGATGTAGGAGTGGTTTGACAAGGTAGTCCTGCAGCACTTCGAAGAAACAGACTGGCTAGAAAACTTCAGAATGTGGAAGGAAACATTGAATTTCATCTGCAGACGACTTGAAGATGAACTATCTCGTTCCCAAGACACAGTTGAAGAACCATTAGGTGTCCAAAAGAAGGTGGCAATTACAATTTACTGGCTTGCATCATTGTCAGAATACCGAAAACACAAAATATACATATTCTCTAGGGCTGCAAGGATTCCTGAATTGGCGATTCGATACACTAAACGATAACCGTGCGACGACACGATTTATTGCGATAATAAATCGCAATTCGTTGTTAAAAGGGAAAAGAAAGAGAAAACTGATATTAATATTAATATTTAAACACACTTTTCATTATTTGGCACAAGTACAGTCTTTTTGTACATGCCTCACTCCGTTTTCATCGGCATTGTTTTACTAAAGCCCCCCCCCCCCCCCAAACTGTTGTAAAGCTATCGATTTGAAACTTGCCAGAGGGGTACTTATATGTGTCCTGAATATTCACAGACGATTCCAACCATTCCTTTTATTTATAATTAGCTTTTCAGGATGTTGGAGAAACAACATGACTTCCAAACTTCGGATTTATATTTTCTCTCAGCGCTTTCATTTTTGTTTTTTTCACTGGCTTTTTCAACCACAACAGTTTTTGACATTATTTGAATCTTATTAAATATATTAGGGAAATTAATTACAACATGTGCAATACCATACTGCTATTTCTGGGAAAAAAATATTAATAACTATGCAAACAGACATTACGAAGTACATAATGTTAAGTATACCTTATTAATTTATTATATACAAATAGTGTTTATTTGAATTTGGTAAAGTTTTGTTCTTGTCTAATCTTTTAACATTCAAGGTAAAATGTTCATGATCATTGTAGAACGTTCTGGAATGTTAATCTTTTATTTGTTTATATTGTAGAAGTGCCATATTTGGTCATAGAATGTTCTGGAACTCCCCTGAATGTTCTAGGGCATTCTGGATTAGAACTTTATAGAAAACTGAAATATATATAAGGGCATTTGTCTGAATATTAGATCAGATATGTTACAGCGCTCTTAATTGTTTACATGTGGGCACTAAGGATTTGTGTGCTTGATCAGATGACTGTGAATTAACTTCAAGTTAGGATAAATCATTATTAAAGTGGATTTAACATTATACGTGGAGTAAGATTTTGTAAGTTAACATTTTGTTATGATATTTTTGTAATAAGGTTTAAGCTATTTCTTTGATAATAAATATTAAATTATTGTAAACTATTTCATTGACTTTTTGATTTTTGCTGGCATACTTTTGTGTATTTCCGGCCCATAACAATAATGTGTTTTAAAAAACTACTCAATAAGCATAATAGCAACATATGTTTTTGGTGTTGTCTTTTATTCTTCAATAAACAAAAATAAATCATTTCTTTTTTTTTTCGCAAATAATACGTGAAAAACAAGTTTCTAATATCCTATATGCAAGGAATCCGTGTTCTTATAGGAAAATGAAGGGAGGTAATCAAATATCAGAATCGTGCTGATTCATCGCGATTATTTTTATACGCCCACATGAAATGGGGGGCGTATATTGTCGTCACCCACATCCGTCCGTCCGTCCGTCCACAATTGCTCGTAAACACTCTACACGGTGTAATTCTTGACAGATTTAGATGAAACTTAATATGAGTGTTTATGATCATGCAAGGATGAACCCTATTGAAAATCAGCGAAATCGGAAAAAAATTAGTATGAGTTCGTGCCCTTGTTCTTGAATGGCTCGTAAACACTCTACAACGTGCAATTCTTGACCAATTTTGATGAAACTTGTTGTGATAGTATGTTATAACTCAAAGATAAACCCTATCGAAAATCAGCGAAATCGAAAAACATTTAGTATGAGTTATTGCCCTTGTTCTTGAAAACACGTTCAATTTTAGCTTGTAAACATTCTTGAGAGAACAATTTTTAATGGATTTTAATGAAACTTGGCCTGAGTATTTGTTATCACCCAAGGATGAAAGCTATTGAAAACCAGTCAAATCGAAAAAAAATTAATATCAGTTATTGCCCTTGTGTTTGAAAACGCGTTCAATTTTAGCTTGTAAGCACTCTAGAAAGAACAATTCTTAATGGATTTTGATAAAACTTGGCTTGAGTATTTGTTTTTACCTAAGGATGAATCTTATTGAAAATCAAATAAATCGAAATATATTTATTGTCAGTTATTGCCCTTGTGTTTGAAAACAGGTTTAACTTTTTAATAAATACTCTAGAAGGTACAATTCATGACCAATGTTGACAAAACTCACTGAAATTGTTGGATATCGCAAGGGACGAGCCTAATTGAAAATTAAAATTATCAAAATATATCTAATATGAATTATTGCCCTTGTTCTTTTAAACGCGTTCGATTTTTGTCACGTAAACACTCTACATGGCACAATTCTTGATGGATTTCGATGAAACTTGGTGTGAGAGTGTGTTATAACTCAAGGATGAACCCTATTGAAAAGCGAAATCGAAAATATTTTTAGTATGAGTTACTGCCCTTGTTCTTGAAAACGCATTCAATTTTAGCTTGTAAACACTCTAGAAAGAACTATTCTTAATGGATTTTGATTAACTTTGGCTTGAGTATTTGTTTTTACCCAAGGATGAACCCTATTATAAATCAAATAAATAGAAATATATTTAGTGTCAGTTATAGCCCTTGTTCTTGAAAACGCGTTCAATTTTAGCTTGTAAACACTCTAGAAAGAATAATTTTTAATGGATTTTGATGTAACTTGGCTGGAGTATTTGTTGTCTCCCAAGGATGAACTCTAATGAAAATCCAAAAATATTTAGTACAAGTTATTGCCCTTGTTTTTGAAAACGCGTTCAATTTAACTCGTAAACACTCTAGAAAGTACAATTTTGAATGGATTTTGATGAAGCTTGGCTTTAGTATTTGTTTTCTCACAAGGATAAACCCTATTGAAAATCAGATAAATCGAAAAATATTTAGTGTCAGTTATTGGGCCTGTTTTCAAAATCGCTTTCAACTTTTGGCCTGTGAACACTCTAAACATTCATTTTTGACAAAACTCGCTGAAATTGTTTAATATCAACCAAGAATGAGCCTTATTAAGAATTAAAAATATCAAAATATTATTAAGGGTGAACCCTATTGCAAATCATAAAAATACCGAAAAATATTTAATGAGTTGAGTTAGGTACAATTCTTGACAGTTTTTAATGAAACTAGAGACCCTGGAAAAAATATATGGTGGAAGGTTGAATATTTCATTCCACTTTTGTAACCTTACTGAAAAGTTTTTATTTGTAATAAATGCTGGCAGTGGGCGTATATTACCTTGCCTGGCAAGCTATCTTTTTCTATCGAAATGCATCGATAAGCAGGAACGAATCGCGATTCATTGATATTACGGTGAATCTTTGCAGCCCTAATATTCTCACAGGCTGTAGCAAATTTGCAACTAATCCCAACTAGGTGTAAATATACTCACATCAGTAAAATTTGCACATAAGCAAAAAATACATAAGATTGAGACAGCTGTCAAGCTTGAACTTTTTTGTGAGTTATTGCTCTTGTAAAATAGTGTCAAAATGGTGTAGTGGCAATTTTCAATGGATTATGGTGAAACTTGGTGCAAGCATTGGCATTTAGAATATTTTCAATGAATGTTTTTGAGTTATTGCGCAATTTATGATTCAAATTCAATGCAGCCAGTGGGCGAATGTTAGCTTGTCTGGCAAGCTATTTTAATGAAACTTGGTGTGATTGTTGGAATTGATAAGACGCCGGTCAAGTTCAAACTTGTCAATTTTGATGAACGGTCTTTTTTTATTGCCCTGTAATTTCATTGTGGATGCAATAGAAGCTACAATTATCAATGGATTTTGATGAAACTTGTTGTGGTCTTTGGAATTAATAAGACAGCGATGAAGTTCAAATTTGACGACTTAGATGAAGAGTTTGATTGTGTATATAGATGTTATCAATCAAAGGATAAAATGATTTAAAAATGCTGATGTGTTGTCATAGGTTACCTTGCCTGGCAAGCTATCTTATCATTTATATTGATGTTGGTTAAGTTTGAATGTGATGATTTTGCTAAAAACAGTTCTGGAGTTATTGCCCTTGTCTCAGTAAAGCAATAAACAGAGTAACAGCCTTAATACATTAATACATTTACTGCCAAGAGAGTGTATCAAGCTTGACCACTGTGATTTTTAGTGAATTAAAATTAAATTTTGTGTGTATAATATTATCTAAAAGATAAATTTTGGTTCATTTCTACAAATACTAATGGAGTTTCAACCTGTGTTAAAACAGAAATATACTTTAAAGTGGGCATATCTTGCTAAGCAACTGCTTGTTTGATTCGTGTACATGTTTTAAACTTAGAACTTTCTTTCTTTCATTTCAGTATGAAATGAAGATACAACTTGTGATTACAGGAAGACATGCAGTCTTTAGATGTATAGATTTTCACAATGGAAGAGGAATAATTCCAAACTCAAGTTCCTTACAAGTTAAAACAAATTGTATTGAAAAAGTTCAGTGCATTTTACCAAGGTTAACCAATCCTGTATGGAAAGGAATTTGTCATAGGGAATTTCATACATGTCGGTCATTATGTTCTTCAGAATCTGATGGAAACAACAAAACATGTAAAGAACCAGATAACATTTCTACAGATTCTGATGGAAACAACAAAACAAGTAAACCAGATAAGAGTTCTACAGATCCTGAGGAAAGTAAAATCGGAAGAAAACGTACAAAAAATATTATGTGCGACATCTGTAGTAAATCATTTCCTTCAAATAGTTCCCTAACAGTTCATCAAAGAATTCATACTGGAGAGAAACCCTATACTTGTGATATTTGTAATAAGGCATTCAGTCAAAGTGGTAATTTAACAGTACATCTGAGAACACATACTGGAGAGAAACCCTATACATGTGATATTTGTAATAAGTCATTCAGACAATTAGGTCATTTAACAGTTCATCTGAGAACACATACTGGAGAGAAACCCTATACATGTGATATTTGTTTAAAGTCATTCAGTGATAAAAGTGCTTTAACAGTACATCTGAGAATACATACTGGAGAGAAACCCTATACGTGTGATATTTGTAATACGTCATTTCGTCATAAAAGTGCTTTAACAGTACATATGAGAATACATACTGGAGAGAAACCCTATACGTGTGATATTTGTAATACGTCATTTCGTCATAAAAGTGCTTTAACAGTACATGTGAGAACACATACTGGAGAGATACCCTATACGTGTGATATTTGTAATAAGTCATTCAATC
>CM060203.1:21265636-21280896 GCA_030562195.1 Nipponacmea schrenckii
AGATTTGTTATACCCAAGGATGAAGCCTATTGGAAACCAGTCAAATCGAAAAAAAATTAATATCAGTTATTGCCCTTGTTTTTGAAAACGTGTTCAATTTTTAGCTTGTAAACACTCTACAAAGCACAGTTATTGACCGATTTTGACGAAACTTGCTGAAATTGTTTAATATCACCCAAGAATGAACCCTTTTGAAAATAGCACATATCGAAATATATTTAATAGGAATTATTGCCCTTGTTCTATAAAATGTGTCGTAAACACTCTACATGTCACAATTCTTGAGCGATTTTGACATAACTTGGCATGAGTATTTGTAATCACCTAAGGATGAACCCTACTGAAATTCAGTTAAATCGAAAAATATTTAGTATCAGTTATTGCCCTTGTGTTTGAAAACGCGTTCAATTTTAGCTTGTAAACACTCTAGAAAGAACAATTCTTAATGGATTTTGATAAAACTTGGCTTGAGTATTTGTTTTTACCCAAGGATGAACCATATTGAAAATCAAATAAATCGAATATTTAGTGTCAGTTATTGCCCTTGTGTTTGAAAACGGGCTTAACTTTTTGGCTAATAAACACTCTAGAAGGTACAATTCATGACCAATGTTGACAAAACTCACTGAAATTGTTGGATATCGCAAGGGATGAGCCTAATTGAAAATTAAAAATATCAAAATATATCTAATATGAATTAGTGCCCTTGTTCTTTTAAACGCGTTCGATTTTTGCCTCGTAAACACTCTACATGGCACAATTCTTGATGGATTTCGATGAAACTTGGTTTGAGAGTGTGTTATAACTCAAGGATGAACCCTATTGAAAATCAGCGAAATCGAAAAAAATTTTAGTATGAGTTACTGCCCTTGTTCTTGAAAACGCATTCAATTTCAGCTTGTAAACATTCTAGAAAGAACTATTCTTAATGGATTTTGATTAACTTTGGCTTGGGTATTTGTTTTTACCCAAGGATGAACCCTATTATAAATCAAATAGATAGAAATATTTAGTGTCAGTTATAGCCCTTGTTCTTGAAAACGCGTTCAATTTTAGCTTGTAAACACTCTAGAAAGAACAATTTTTAATGGATTTTGATGTAACTTGGCTGTGTTATTGAAAATCAGATAAATCGAAAAATATTTAGTGTCAGTTATTGCGCCTATTTTCAAAAACGCTTTCAACTTTTGGCTTGTGGACACTCTAAAAAATTCCTTTTTGACAAAACTCGCTGAAATTGTCTAAAATCAACCAAGGATGAGCCTTATTAAGAATTAAAAATATCAAAATATTATTAAGGGTGAACCCTATTGCAAATCATAAAAATACCGAAAAATATTTAATGAGTTGTTATTAGGTACAATTCTTGACAGTTTTTATACGCCCACATGAAATGGGGGGCGTATATTGTCGTCACCCACATCCGTCCGTCCGAGTATTTGTTATCACCCAAGGATGAAGCCTATTGAAAACAGTTAAATCGAAAAAAAATTAATATCAGTTATTGCCCTTGCCCTTTTGAAAACGCGTTCAATTTTTAGCTTGTAAACACTCTACAAAGCACATTTACTGACCAATTTTGACGAAACTTGCTGAAATTGTTTAATATCACCCAAGAATGAACCCTTTTGAAAATAGCACATATCGAAATATATTTAATAGGAATTATTGCCTTTGTTCTATAAAATGTGTTGGATTTTTGCCTTGTAAACACTCTACAAGTCACAATTCTTGAGCGATTTTGACATAACTTGGCATGAGTATTTGTAATCACCTAAGGATGAACCCTATTGAAATTCAGTTAAATCGAAAAATATTTAGTATCAGTTATTGCCCTTGTGTTTGAAAACGCGTTCAATTTTAGCTTGTAAGCACTCTAGAAAGAACAATTTTTATTGGATTTTGATAAAACTTGGCTTGAGTATTTGTTTTTACCCAAGGATGAACCATATTGAAAATCAAATAAATCGAAATATATTTAGTGTCAGTTATTGCCCTTGTGTTTGAAAACAGGTTTAACTTTTTAATAAATACTCTAGAAGGTACAATTCATGACCAATGTTGACAAAACTCACTGAAATTGTTGGATATCGCAAGGGATGAGCCTAATTGAAAATTAAAATTATCAAAATAAATCTAATATGAATTATTGCCCTTGTTCTTTTAAACGCGTTCGATTTTTCCCTCGTAAACACTCTACATGGCACAATTCTTGATGGATTTCGATGAAACTTGGTGTGAGAGTGTGTTATAACGCAAGGATGAACCCTATTGAAAAGTGAAATGGAAATTTTTTTTAGTATGAGTTACTGCCCTTGTTCTTGAAAACGCATTCAATTTTAGCTTGTAAACACTCTAGAAAGAACTATTCTTAATGGATTTTGATTAACTTTGGCTTGAGTATTTGTTTTTACCCAAGGATGAACCCTATTATAAATCAAATAAATAGAAATATATTTAGTGTCAGTTATAGCCCTTGTTCTTGAAAACGCGTTCAATTTTAGCTTGTAAACACTCTAGAAAGAACAATTTTTAATGGATTTTGATGTAACTTGGCTGGAGTATTTGTTGTCTCCCAAGGATGAACTCTATTGAAAATCAAAAATATTTAGTACAAGTTATTGCCCTTGTTTTTGAAAACGCATTCAATTTAACTCGTAAACACTCTAGAAAGAACAATTTTGAATGGATTTTGATGTAACTTGGCTGGAGTATTTGTTGTCTCCCAAGGATGAACTCTATTGAAAATCGAAAAATATTTAGTACAAGTTATTGACCTTGTTTTTGAAAACGCGTTAACTCGTAAGCACTCTAGAAAGAACAATTTTGAATGGATTTTGATGAAGCTTGGCTTTAGTATTTGTTTTCTCAAAAGGATAAACCCTATTGAAAATCAGATAAATCGAAAAATATTTAGTGTCAGTTATTGGGCCTGTTTTCAAAATCGCTTTCAACTTTTGGCTTGTGAACACTCTAAACATTCATTTTTGACAAAACTCGCTGAAATTGTTTAATATCAACCAAGAATGAGCCTTATTAAAAATTAAAAATATCAAAATATTATTAAGGGTGAACCCTATTGCAAATCATAAAAATACCGAAAAATATTTAATGAGTTGAGTTAGGTACAATTCTTGACAGTTTTTAATGAAACTAGAGACCCTAGAAAAAAATATATGGAAGGTGGAAGGTTGAATATTTCATTCCACTTTTGTAACCTTACTGAAAAGTTTTTATTTGAAATAAATGCTGCCAGTGGGCGTATATTACCTTGCCTGGCAAGCTATCTTTTAATAGATTTGATGAAACTTGGTATGAGTATAGAAATAGATAAGATGGTGGTCAAGTTTGAATTTGACGATTTTTCATGAACAGTTTTTGAGTTTTGCCCTTGACTTCAATATTCAGTGAATGTTTTTGAGTTATTGCTCAATTTATTATTCAAATTCAATGCTGCCAGTGGGAGTATGTATTACCTTGCCTGGCAAGCTATCTTTGTAGATGTTGATTTCATAAAGTTTTCAGAAATTGATGACCTGCAAAAACTAAATGCCCCTTTATTCAGACCTCTTTTTATACGCCGACATGAAATGGTGGCGTATATTGTCGTCACCCATGTCCATCCGTCCGTCGGTCCGTCAGTCCGTCCATCCACAATTGCTCGTAAACACTCTACAAGGTGCAATTCTTGACGGATTTAGATGAAACTTAATATGAGTGTTTATGATCACGCAAGGCTGAACCCTATTGAAAATCAGCGAAATCGGAAAAAATTTAGTATGAGTTCTTGCCCTTGTTCATAAATGGCTCGTATACACTCTAAAACATGCAATTCTTTACTGATTTTGATGAAACGTGGTGTGAGAGTATGTTATAACTCAAGAATAAACCCTATTGAAAATCAGCAAAATCGAAAAACAATTAGTATGAGTTATTGCCCTTGTTCTTGAAAACGCGTTCAATTTTATCTTGTAAACACTCTTAAGAGAACAATTCTTAATGGATTTTGATGAAACTTGGCTTGAGTATCAACCAAGAATGAAGCCTATTGAAAACCAGTTAAAATGAATAAAAATTATTGTCGAAAAAAATTTAGTGTCAGTTATTGCCCTTGTTTTTGAAAACGTGTTCAATTTTTGGCTGAAGGATGAACCCTTTTAAAAATAGAAAATATCGAAATATATTTACGAATTATTCAGTTAAATCGAAAAATATTTAGTATCAGTTATTGCCCTTGTTTTTGAAAGTGCATTTAATTTGTGTCTTGTAAACACTCTACAAACCACAATTATTGATGGCTTTTGACAAAACTTGTTTAATATCACCAAAGGATGAACCCTATTGAAAATCAAATATATCGAAATATATTTAATATGAATTATTGCCCATGCTTTATAAAATGAGTTCATTTTTATACGCCCACATGGAAATGTGGACGTATATTGCCGTCGCCCCTGTCCGTCGGTCCGTCCACATTTGTTGTATCCACGATAGAGGCTACAGTTTTTATCTGATCTTAATGAAACTTGGTATACATGTATATATTGATAATATCTCGGTCAAGTTCGAAAATGGAAATTATTGCATGAACGGTTTTTGAGTTATTGCACTTTACTTAGTAAAAACGCGTCAAATTTGGTTTGTATCCACAATAGAGGCTACAATTTTTATCCGATCTTAATGAAACTTGGTATACATGTATATATTGATGATATCTCTGTCAAGTTCGAAAATAGAAATAATCGCATGAGCGTTTTGTGAGTTATTGCCCTTGATTTAGTAAAAACGTGTCAAATTTGGGTTGTATCCACAATAGAGGCTACAGTTTTTATCCGATCTTAATGAAACTTGGTATACATGTATATATTGATGATATCTCGGTCAAGTTCGAAAATAGAAATAATCGCATGAGCGGTTTTTTAGTTATTGCCCTTGTCTTAGTAAAAACGTGTCAAATTTGGGTTCTATCCACAATAGAGGCTACAGTTTTTATCCGATCTTAATGAAACTTGGTATACATGTATATATTATGGATATCTCGATCAAGTTCGAAAATGGAAATTATCGCATGAATGGTTTTTGAGTTATTGTCCTTGATTTAGTAAAAATGCGTCAAATTTGGGTTGTATTCACAATAGAGGCTACAGTTTTTATCCAATCTTGATGAAACTTGGTATACATGTATATATTGATGATATCTCGGTCAAGTTCGAAAATGGAAATTATCCCATGAAAGGTTTTTGAGTTATTGCCCTTGACTTAGTAAAATTCTATTGTGGTTGTGATTTTCAAAGCATTTTGATGGAACTTGGTGTAAGCATCAGAATTGACATTGGTCAAGATTGAATTTCTGACTTTTTTTAACAAATTGCCCTTGACTTAGTAAAATTGCGTCAAAAATATTTGTGCTTGCAAAATAAGCTACAATTTTTTAATACATTTGATGAAACTTGGTATGAGTATTGAAATAGATAAGATGGTGGTCAAGTTCTAATTTGACAATTTTCCATGAACAGTTTTTATACGCCCAAAATGTATTTTGGTCGTATATTGTGATCACCCCTGTCTGTCTGTGTGTGTGTGTGTGTGTGTGTGTCTGTTCACATTTTTCTTGTACTCACTCTACAGTCTACAATTCTAAATGGATCTTTTTCATTTTTGTTATATGGGTTAATAACATTACAAAGAGGATCCCTATTAGTCTGGGAGCTCACTACGTGTCATTCCACCCCATAAAGCATAGAAGGCTTGACACTTCAGACATATTGCCGATGGGTCACTTATCACAAAAATCATTGTCAGCTGCATAATTATTGGTGGGTGTGGTCCCCACCCACACCTGAAATTGACCAAAAAAGATCACTTTTCACCCCATGCTGCACACAGGTAAAAATTTGTCCACATGATATTTATGATACATTTATTGAAAAAAAAGCATAGCTGACAAAATAACTCAGGGGTAACCCTAGGTCAGCCCTTAAAAAAAAAGCCCCAAAAGGGGAAGATTACATCCCACAACATATATGAACCAAATTTGTTATCAAAATAGTAGACAACTTGGAGATATAAAATATTCAAAAACTGACAAAAATTTCCGGGGGTAAGGGGTGGTCAGCCGCCCTTTAAAAATGGGGTTATTTTCATCCCCTTGTATGAAAAAAATTCAACTAAAAGATATATGACTCAAATTTACAGTGAGACTTGTAGACACAAGTGTAAAGTAAATATGCAAAAACTGACAAAAATTTCCGGGGGTAAGGGGTGGTCAGCCGCCCTTTAAAAATGGGGTTATTTTCATCCCCTTGTATGAAAAAAATTCAACTAAAAGATATATGACTTAAATTTACAGTGAAACTTGTAGACACTTAGAGTAAAGTAAATATGCAAAAACTGACAAAAATATCTGGGGGCAAGTGGGGTTCAGCCACCCTCCCCCTAAAACCACCATACAGCCCCTTTGTATGAAAAAATTTCAACTAAGAGATATATGATTCAAATTTACAGAGAAACTTAAAGACACTAAATTAAAAGTTAATATGCAAAAACTGACAAAAATATCTGGGGGCAAGTGGGGTTCAGCCACCCTCCCCCTAAAACCACCATACAGCCCCTTTGTATGAAAAAATTTCAACTAAAAGATATATGATTCAAATTTACAGAGAAACTTAAAGACACTAAGTTAAAAGTTAATATGCAAAAACTGACAAAAATATCTGGGGGTAAGTGGGGTTCAGCCACCCTCCCCCTAAAACCACCATACAGCCCCTTTGTATGAAAAAATTTCAACTAAAAGATATATGATTCAAATTTACAGAGAAACTTAAAGACACTAAGTTAAAAGTTAATATGCAAAAACTGACAAAAATATCTGGGGGTAAGTGGGGTTCAGCCACCCTCCCCCTAAAACCACCATACAGCCCCTTTGTATGAAAAAATTTCAACTAAGAGATATTTGATTCAAATTTACAGAGAAACTTAAAGACACTAAATTAAAAGTTAATATGCAAAAACTGACAAAAATATCTGGGGGTAAGTGGGGTTCAGCCACCCTCCCCCTAAAACCACCATACAGCCCCTTTGTATGAAAAAAAAAAAAACTGAAAGATACATGATTCAAATTTACAGAGAAACTTGTAGACACTATTAGTATAAAGTAAATATGTAAAAACTAGAGCTGCAACGATACATTAAGCCACGATACGATACAGAATCGCTACTTTATGGACAATTTGTTCAATAAAATATGACCGAACTCACAATGAAACATAGAATTAATAAATATATAAATTGTTTTAAAGCTATTATTAGTATTAGAATGCATTGCAACTTAAATCTCACGTGAAAAGGGATAGTTTTCAAAATTGTTTTTCTTCTGAAACACTTACATGTGGAAAAAATATATATTTAACTTGATGTATCGCGATACGTTACCATAAAAAAACGAATATCGAAAAATTGAAATTAACCGTGATGCACCGGTGAATCATTGCAGCCCTAGCAAAAACCGACAAAAACATCTGGGTCAAGTGGGGTTCAGCCAACCTTCTCTTAACTCATCCTTGTATAGAAAATTCTACATAATATGGATTTCAATCCTGATTTTTTTTTCACTTGATGTCTTATCTGCACCACTGTTCATTTAACAGCAATATAATGGAATACTACTTCGTATCTACAAAAGAAAATAAAATGCTCATGATCATAAAGTTAAAAAATCCAGAAATAATTTTTAGTTATGACCAGATTTGCAGATAAGGAGACAATGATCACATTTTGTACTTACCATAATGTTAATTTCCATCACCATCACTACTATCTGAATAATCACTGTCTGATTCACTGCTTGACCCGCTATCATCATTGTTTAAATCTTCTTCGTCCTCTTCATCTTCGCTGTTTTCTTCCCCTGACTGACTGCTTGTCTCATCTGTAAAAAAATCATGAATATGTTGTATTTTTATGGTTATGAAAGTTAGCTGTTAATGGATATGAAATTTATTTATTAATTTAAGTATTGTTTACACCTACCTATGGTTTTTCCATGGTCATCATCAGTGGTTATCACTTCCAGAGTTGTCGGACATATCTGACCCTCCACCCACAATATTCTGTAACAGCCTTCTTCTTCTTTCCATCCATTCAAAATTGGTGAATTGGTTGCCTGCTCCTTCTGGATTGATGAGGCCCACCTTCTTGATACCAAATGTGTTCTTTTGATTTTTTCTGAGAGTACCCGGGAACATGGAGGCAGAGCACTACCATCTAATTTTTTCAGACAACTGATTGTTTCCTTTGTCGCTTTTGGTTTGTATCTGTCCAAGAATATCTGCAGACGAGCCTCATTAACTGATGTGAGATTATTTTTGCCATACATTTTACAAACAAAAGCCTCAATCTGTTGGCTGGTTTCTATAGAGATCTCATCTTCTGTTGCCAAATCAATGAACGCCTTTTGTGTAGCTGTATCTTTTTCAAGTAATTTCATTGGTTTTACTTTTCCTCTTCGGCTGAACGATGCTGTGTAATCACAGCCGGTGAATGCATGATATGCTATCAGTGATGTGCATAGTGAGGAACCTAGATTTTCAGCAAGTTGGTTGACATTTACATATCGCAGACTGTTGTTAGAGTTTAACCCAGCTTCTATCCATAAGTGAAGACCATTACTTTTTAAGAATTGACAACAACCCAATGCTATGATGAGACAGTCTGTGTCATTGGTTCGCATGACAACATGCCTGTTTTCTGGTACTGCTGTCAGATGATAGAACATTCTACTGTCAGCTTCTTCGTGGTTGCAAAATAAATTTTGAGATTCATATCTGATGACCTGTCCTTCGACTACCTCAAATTTGTAGCAGACATCTCCAGAATTGGCAATGAGTACTTTCTGCCCATATATATTTTTCAAGTCTTGACTTTGCCATTCAGTAACAAGAAAATTGATCAGTGATTTCTTAAACCCAGCATTTTTGAGAGCATCTAACCAGTTACTGGGTCTCTTCTGGGTTGTTCCGGTGATTTGATACAGTTCAGCTGACCCTGCCCTTAAATCTCTTTCACTGTCTTTTATTGATGGTGACAGCCACTTGTCAACAATGAAATGGACCTCGTAACCATTTAATGACATCATGCGCTACATTCCCCCGAATGTGTGAGGCAATGTTGTATTTGACTGCAAGTGTAGAAAGAATGACGCATCAATAATGTATACATCCACTGTTGGTGGTGGGGTTGACGTAACCTTTGACTCCAGATAACCCATGAGTGCTGCTTTTGGAGTTTTCAGCGGTGTACCATCCACATGACTTAATGACAACGGCACTGGTGTCAGTGGATATGTTAGAACATGGGCCATGTCTATCTTCTGTTTAAGAGAGCAGTATAAGATACTTCCGAAAAGATCCCGGACCATTGTCGCTGCAACAACTTTTCCGTTACTGTCCTTAATCTTCTTCTTCCCAACTGTCGCAAATGTGTCAAGTTTCTTTCTGGTTATCTTTTTCTCAAATCTACTCTTATCTTTCAAACATTCTTCTATGAATTTGTTTCTGTCTTCTTTTCCATTTTCTATAATGTTCAGAAGAAAAACAATTTTGAAAACTATCCCTTTTCACGTGAGATTTAAGTTGCAATGCATTCTAATACTAATAATAGCTTTAAAACAATTTATATATTTATTAATTCTATGTTTCATTGTGAGTTCGGTCATATTTTATTGAACAAATTGTCCATAAAGTAGCGATTCTGTATCGTATCGTGGCTTAATGTATCGTTGCAGCTCTAGTTTTTACATATTTACTTTATACTAATAGTGTCTACAAGTTTCTCTGTAAATTTGAATCATGTATCTTTCAGTTTTTTTTTTTCATACAAAGGGGCTGTATGGTGGTTTTAGGGGGAGGGTGGCTGAACCCCACTTGCCCCCAGATATTTTTGTCAGTTTTTGCATATTAACTTTTAATTTAGTGTCTTTAAGTTTCTCTGTAAATTTGAATCATATATCTCTTAGTTGAAATTTTTTCATACAAAGGGGCTGTATGGTGGTTTTAGGGGGAGGGTGGCTGAACCCCACTTACCCCCAGATATTTTTGTCAGTTTTTGCATATTAACTTTTAACTTAGTGTCTTTAAGTTTCTCTGTAAATTTGAATCATATATCTTTTAGTTGAAATTTTTTCATACAAAGGGGCTGTATTTTGGTTTTAGGGGGAGGGTGGCTGAACCCCACTTACCCCCAGATATTTTTGTCAGTTTTTGCATATTAACTTTTAACTTAGTGTCTTTAAGTTTCTCTGTAAATTTGAATCATATATCTTTTAGTTGAAATTTTTTCATACAAAGGGGCTGTATGGTGGTTTTAGGGGGAGGGTGGCTGAACCCCACTTGCCCCCAGATATTTTTGTCAGTTTTTGCATATTTACTTTACACTTAGTGTCTACAAGTTTCTCTGTAAATTTGAATCATATATCTTTTAGTTGAAATTTTTTCATACAAAGGGGCTGTATGGTGGTTTTAGGGGGAGGGTGGCTGAACCCCACTTGCCCCCAGATATTTTTGTCAGTTTTTGCATATTTACTTTACTCTAAGTGTCTACAAGTTTCACTGTAAATTTAAGTCATATATCTTTTAGTTGAATTTTTTTCATACAAGGGGATGAAAATAACCCCATTTTTAAAGGGCGGCTGACCACCCCTTACCCCCGGAAATTTTTGTCATTTTTTGCATATTTACTTTACACTAAGTGTCTACGAGTCTCACTGTAAATTTGAGTCATATATCTTTTAGTTGAATTTTTTTCATACAAGGGGATGAAAATAACCCCATTTTTAAAGGGCGGCTGACCACCCCTTACCCCCAGAAATTTTTGTCAGTTTTTGAATATTTTATATCTCCAAGTTGTCTACTACCTTGATAACAAATTTGGTCCATATATGTTGTGGGATGTAATCTTCCCCTTTTGGGGCTTTTTTTTTAGGGGCTGACCTAGGGTTACCCCTGAGTTATTTTGTCAGCTATGCTTTTTTTTCAAAAAATATATCATAAATATCATGTGGACAAATTTTTACCTGTGTGCAGCATGGGGTGAAAAGTGATCTTTTTTGGTCAATTTCAGGGGTGGGTGGGGACCACACCCACCAATAATTATGCAGCTGACAATGATTTTTGTGATAAGTGACCCATCGGCAATATGTCTGAAGTGTCAAACCTTCTATGCTCTATGGGGTGGAATGACACGTAGTGAGCTCCCAGACTATATTGATTTTGGTGTTGATCGGACAATTTTTGGCCGAGATATAGCATAAAACTTCAGGGTTACAGTCTTGTACTTATTTTCCAGCCGACAATATTGACAATTCGACAGACCTCCCCTTTTTCGACGTCACAACCAATCCGAACGCGTGAATTCAATAAACCCGCGAATTGTAGTCTCTGTCACCCAGACTAATTACTATTACATAGATATCAGAAGGACTGGATTGTCGAGTCTAAAGATTTAATAAATTATGTCGATCTTGTCACCTCTACAGCTCAAATTTCTTTCTTTTTATATTTCACGAAGGTTTGTGTTTGTGTTATTATTTTATCAAAGTATGCAGTGCATTCGTCAAACAATGTTATTACGACATGTAAAATAGTGAGAGTCAATATCTTGACGACAGTCTTCTCGACTGACTTTCCAAAGAAAATCTCCGATTAAGTAGGTCAAATTCTGAAATAGATTTCCTACCCTACATTATGTTGGAAGGCCATATCCTCATATCGACAAAATATTTATACACCGGTAGGCCTAATAAGGTTTTATCTTACTAAAATTTATTTGATTCGTCCCGATATCAATAATTAAATCAGATATCGCTTGTAAACGTTGGCTTTTTGAGACCTAAGTTTTATTTAGTTTTAACTTCAGAACACTTGACATCTGCTGACGACCGGCTAGAAATTGTGAATGTATCTTTTATAATAGAAGCAAACCTTTTGTGAAAGTCGTGCATCAATCAATAATTCCTGCGATAAATTTCCCGGTAAACTTGCATGACTTACTGCTAATCGCCATCATGTTATTTCTGTAACGTTTGTTAGATATGGTGTCATTAAAATATTTGGCATGTGGGTTATTGGGGACTTAAAGTTGATCTGATCTGATTTTTGTGTTGTAGGATACTTTTAACAGAGATATATCGTTAAACGTAGAAAAATCTTTAACATATGTATCTGTAGTATGGCTGCCATTTGGGCGTATTTCAATGCATTGCATTGCTATCTTTAATGGATTATGATGTAACTTGGCTGTGTTATTTGTTGTCTCCCAAGGATGAACCCTATTGAAAATCGAAAAATATTTAGTACAAGTTATTGACCTTGTTTTTGAAAACGCGTTAACTCGTAAACACTCTAGAAAGAACAATTTTGAATGGATTTTGATGAAACTTGGCTTTAGTATTTGTTTTCTCACAAGGATAAACCCTATTGAAAATCAGATAAATCGAAAAATATTTAGTGTCAGTTACTGCGCCTGTTTTCAAAAACGCTTTCAACTTTTGTCTTGTGGACACTCTAAAAAATTCCTTTTTGACAAAACTCGCTGAAATTGTTTAATATCAACCAAGGATGAGCCTTATTAAGAATTAAAAATATCAAAATATTATTAAGGGTGAACCCAATTGCAAATCATAAAAATACCGAAAAATATTTAATGAGTTGTTATTAGGTACAATTCTTGACAGTTTTAATGAAACTAGAGACCCTAGAAAAAAATAGGTTGGAAGGTTGAATATTTCATTCCACTTATTGTAACCTTACTGAAAAGTTTTTATTTGAAATAAATGCTGCCAGTGGGCGTATATTACCTTGCCTGGCAAGCTATCTTTTTTTGCTGTGTATTCATACGACGTATATTTCTCTTAGGTAAATGAGGAGCAAATTGTCCATTTCTGGCATAGCCTTGGAAAGGATCAGACCAGAAAGTTTCCGCAAGCGCAGAATGTTTCCCTATTTCCTGGATGTAGCTCTAACTCTGGTTTGCTCAAATGTTAGGGAATTAAGTAGTAAAGCTCTGATGTAGGAGTGGTTTGACAAGGTAGTCCTGCAGCACTTCGAAGAAACAGAATGTGGAAGGAAACATTGAATTTCATCTGCAGACGACTTGAAGATGAACTATCTCGTTCCCAAGACACAGTTGAAGAACCATTAGGTGTCCAAAAGAAGGTAGCAATTACAATTTACTGACTTGCATCATTGTCAGAATACCGAAAACACAAAATATACATATTCTCTAGGGCTGCAAGGATTCCTGAATTGGCGATTCGATACACTAAACGATAACCGTGCGACGACACGATTTATTGCGATAATAAATCGCAATTCGTTGTTAAAAGGGAAAAGAAAGAGAAAACTGATATTAATATTAATATTTAAACACACTTTTCAATATTTGGCACAAGTACAGTCTTTTTGTTCATGCACTCCGTTTTCATCGGCACTGTTTTACTAAAGCCCCCCCCCCCCCAAACTGTTGTAAAGCTATCGATTTGAAACTTGCCAGAGGGGTACTTATATGTGTCCTGAATATTCACAGACGATTCCAACCATTCCTTTTACTTATAGTTAGCTTTTCAGGACATTGGAGAAACAACATGACTTCCAAACTTCGGATTTATATTTTCTCTCAGCGCTTTCATTTTTGTTTTTTTCACTGGCTTTTTCAACCACAACAGTTTTTGACATTATTTGAATCTTATTAAATATATTAGCGAAATTAATTACGACATGTGCAATACCATACTGCTATTTCCGGGAAAAAAATATTGATAACTATGCAAACAGACATTACGAAGTACATAATGTTAAGTATGCCTTATTAATTTATTATATACAAATAGTGTTTATTTGAATTTGCTGAAGTTTTGTTCTTGTCTAATCTTTTAACATTCAAGGTAAAATGTTCAAGATCATTGTAGAACGTTCTGGAATGCTAATCTTTAATTTATTTATATTGTAGAAGTGCCATATTTGGTCATAGAATGTTCTGGAACACCCCTGAATGTTCTAGGGCATTCTGGATTAGAACTTTATAGAAAACTGAAATATATATAAGAGCATTTGTCTGAATATTAGATCAGATATGTTACAGCTCTCTTAATTGTTTACATGTGGGGACTAAGGATTTGTGTGCTTGATCAGATGACTGTGAATTAACTTCAATTTAGGATAAATCATTATTAAAGTGGATTTAACATTATACGTGGAGTAAGATTTTGTAAGTTAACATTTTGTTAGGATATTTTTGTAATAAAGTTTAAGCTATTTCTTTGATAATAAATATTAAATTATTGTAAACTATTTCATTGACTTTTTGTTTTTTGCTGTCATACTTTTTGGGGATTTCTGGCCCATAACAATAATATGTTTTTATACGCCCACATAGAAATGTGGACGTATATTGTTGTCGCCCCTGTCCGTCGGTCCGTCGGTCCGTCGGTCCGTCGGTCCGTCGGTCCGTCTGTCAACAATTGTTTGTGGACACTGTAGAGACTACAGTTTTTATTGGAATTTCTTGAAACTTGGTATACTTGTTTATAATCACTCAAGGAAGAACCCTATCGATTTTGGTATGATTCCGAAAAAAATTCCTGGAATTCTTGGACTTTGAATTTCAAATTGTTCTGTTTGTAAACAAAAGCTTGTGGACACTGTAGAGACTCCATTTCTTTATGAATCTTTTTGTAAATTGGTATATTTGTTTATTACCATCCAAGGAAGACCCCTATTGATTTTGATATGATTCTGAAAAAAAATTTCCCGGAATTCTGGAACTTGGAATTTCGAATGTACTGTTTCTCATCCGTCTGTCAACAATTGTTTGTGGACACTGTAGAGACTACAGTTTTTATTGGATCTTCTTGAAACTTGGTATACATGTTTATTACCATTCAACGAAGACCCCTATCGATTTTGGTATGATTCCGAAAAAAATTCCTGGGAAATTTTTGAACTTTGAATTTCAAATTGTTCTGTTTGATAACAAAAGCTTGTGGACACTGTAGAGACTCCATTTTTTTATGAATCTTTTTGTAACTTGGTATATTTGTTTATAACCATCCAAGGAAGAACCCTATTGATTTTGATATGATTCTGAAAAAAATTCCTGGAATTCTGGGACTTGGAATTTCGAATTGTACTGTTTGTCATCCGTCTGTCAATAATTGTTTGTGGACACTGTGGAGACTACAGGTTTCATTGGATTTTCTTGAAACTTGG
>CM060203.1:21281396-21297185 GCA_030562195.1 Nipponacmea schrenckii
TTTAGAATTTCAATTTTTCGCTTTTTTTTAATAATTCCCAAAAGTCCCACTCTGGGCCTCTGCTACGTCCACCACCACGGCCAAATCTACAACCACCACCATGCACATTATTATTAGCAGCTCTTCTCTGACCTCTTGGGTGGACACCAACACCACGTGTACCTACACCTATAAATCCGAAGTTTGGAAGTCATGTTGTTTCTCCAACGTCCTGAAAAGCTAATTATAAGTAAAAGGAATGGTTGGAATCGTCTGTGAATATTCAGGACACATATAAGTACCCCTCTGGCAAGTTTCAAATCGATAGCTTTACAACAGTTTGGGGGGGTGCTTTAGTAAAACAGTGCCGATGAAAACGGAGTGAGGCATGAACAAAAAGACTGTACTTGTGCCAAATATTGAAAAGTGTGTTTAAATATTAATATCAGTTTTCTCTTTCTTTTCCCTTTTAACAACGAATTGCGATTTATTATCGCAATAAATCGTGTCGTCGCACGGGTTTAGTGTATCGAATCGCCACTTCAGGAATCGTTGCAGCCCTAGAGAATATATATATTTTTTGTTTTCGGTATTCTGACAATGATGCAAGCCAGTAAATGGTACTTGCTACCTTCTTTTGGACACCTAATGGTTCTTCAACTGTGTCTTGGGAACGAGATAGTTCATCTTCAAGTCGTCTGCAGATGAAATTCAATGTTTCCTTCCACATTCTGAAGTTTTCTAGCCAGTCTGTTTCTTCGAAGTGCTGCAGGACTACCTTGTCAAACCACTCCTACATCAGAGCTTTACTACTTAATTCCCTAACATTTGAGCAACCCAGAGTTAGAGCTACATCCAGGAAATAGGGAAACATTCTGCGCTTGCCGAAACTTTCTGGTCTGATCCTTTCCAAGGCTATGCCAGAAATGGACAATTTGCTCCTCATTTACCTAAGAGAAATATACGTCGTATGAATACACAGCAAAAAAAGATTGCTTGCCTAGCAAGATACGCCCACTTTAAAATATATTTTCTGTTTTAACACAGGCAAAAACTCTGAGATTATTTAGGTCTAATCCATGTTCTTTTCAATATAAATGTTCAAACCACATTTCATTAGAATCAAATGAAAACTGTATTGTATATCGCAATCACAAGCTGTGTTTTGACTAAGTCAAGTGCAATAACTCAAAAATAGTATATCAAAATGTTAATTTCGAACTTGACCAAGATGACATCAACTTCAATGATCACACCAAATTGCATTCCAATCAGATGAAAACTGTTGTCTCTATTGTGTTCACAAGTCTATTTCGATGAATCTGACTTAGTCAAGGCCAATAACTAAAAAAACGTTCACCCAAAAATAGTCACGATCAAACTTGTCCAAGATTTCATTAATATAAATGATAACACAAAATTTCATTCAAATCAAATGGAAATTGTGATCTCTATCGCGTTCACAAGCCAATTTTGACACGTTTTGACTAAGTCAAGTGCATAACTCAACAAGCGGACGCCCACAAGGCTATAAGCCCACCAACAGCAATCAGAAAGGGGGCATAACTCACCAACCGTAAAAGTCAGAATTATATGTGGGCATATAAAAATGTTTGGATAAACATTGTAGCCTGTATCACACCCACAAGCTGAATTTGACGAATTCTCACTAAGAAAGGGGGCATAACTCACCAACCGTTAAAGGCAGAAAGCTGAATTTCGAAAGGAACCGAGATTCGGACAGACAGGGTCAACCGCAATATACGTCAACAATTTATGTGGGCATATAAAAATGTTTGGATAAACATTGTAGCCTGTATCACACCTACAAGCTGAATTTGACAAATTCTCACTAAGAAAGGGGGCATAACTCACCAAAGTCAGAAAGCTGATTTTCATTTTCACATTATATGTGGGCGTATAAAAACCATTCATAAATCACCAATTTCGAACTTGTCCAAGATCTCTTCAATATAAATGATCACAGCAAGTTTCATTTAAATCTGATGAAAACTGTAGTCTCTATCGCGTTCACAAGCCAATTTTGACGCGTTTTGGCTAAGTCAAGTGCAATAACTCAAAAACCATACGTCGAAAAATCGCCAATTTCGAAATTGTCCGAGATCTCATCAATATTAATGATCACAGAAGGTTTCATTTAAATCCGATGAAAACTGTGGTCTCTATCGCGTTCACAAGACAATTTTGACGCGTTTTTGCTAAGTCAAGTGCAATAACTCAAAAACCGTTCATCGAAAAATTGCCAATTTCGAACTTGTCCGAGACCTCATCAATATAAATGATCACAGCAAGTTTCATTCAAATCCGACAAAAATTGTAGCCTCTATTGCGTTCACAAGCAATTGTGGACGGACGGACGGACGGACGGACGGACGGGGGGGTGACAACAATATACGACCACATTATAATGTGGGCGTATACAAAATTGAGGCTTCTATTACATTCATGATAAAAATCTTGACATGATTTGACTAAGTCAGGGGCAATAACTTAAAAATTGTTCATTGAAAAATCGTCAATTTTGAACTTGAAATTTCAGTGCTCACACCAAGTTTTATCAAAATCCATTGAAAATTGTAGTTTGTATGAAAAATTGAATAAATGCAGCTTATTTTAGATGCAGCTACCGAATTTCATGGAATATGAAAATGTGAGCTATGCAGGGTTACATGATGGTTATAGTTACTACTAGGTGATGCATTATGGAAAACACGTATGGATAATTCTAGAGACTTTATTTGCATATCCATTAATGATAAATTACACTTTACCTGGAGGCTCTCTTGAATTTTAAATTTTAAACACAAAAAATATTTGTTTCTGAACCATTATCTTTACTGTGAAGTTTTACCAACAAAATGTTCAAAGATAAATCATGTTATCTATATAGGTAGTCTTCTTAATCTCTGTTTACACTATAATCTAGTTGACTGTGATATGCTCTGAAACAATCTTTATCGATATGCAATCCAGGATGACTAGGAAAATCTTCACAAATCCAAATTTCTCTACCAGATGGGAGTCTCAATCCACAATAGACGAAAAACAATCTTTGAATACCACTTATAAGATTTTCTCACGGTTTTCAGTGAATGAAGTTGCATGTCAACTAAGTCCATGCCTCCCATGTGGCGATTGTAATCATGTATACACTTCGGCTTCATCACCTTGTTTCCACCTTTGTCACTTTTACCAGTTTCAACCATTATGGGGGTGTGTTCAGTTGTCAGCATGTATACTTGTTTAGGCTTATTACCAGATTTATTTTGTAAAGCTCTAAATTTTACTGCTAAGTAATCACCGGATTTTGAAAAAAATGATTCACCTTTTTCAATTTGTTTCTCAATCATTGATTTGGCATAATTTTTCCTTTTTGGATTTATAGTACCACACAGATAGGTTTTGTTTTCAAGGAAATATTTAGCCAAAGCTGGCCATGTATAGTAATTATCAGTATATAGTGTGTGCCCTTTGTTCAGGTAGGGTTGCATAAGGTTGACTGGAATTTGTTCAGTGGCTAACATTTCAGGTACCGGATTATCATGATCGCGAAATAAGTGCTCACCAGAATATATAAGAAAATCCAGTGTTATACCATCATTAGTGCATAATTCATCAAATTTTATTCCAAATCTTGCTCTCTTCGTTCTTATAAACTGGCGAAAGTGCAACCTGCCCTTGAAAAGAAGTAATGATTCATCAACTGACAAATTTTTCCCTGGTCATAGACATTCCTACATCTTGACTGAATTTTTCTGATGAACTAGCGAACCTTATGAAGTCGATCATGATTTGGATCATTTACATTATAATCTGGATCCTGATTGTTTGCAAAATGAAGAGATTTCATAAGAAGAAGATAGCGATCTCTAGTTATTACTTGACTAAACTAAGGCATTGACAAAACTTCATCACTGCTCCAATACATTTGTATACGTGGCTTGTAAATAATGCCCATCAATAATGTTAGCCCAATAAATGTTCTTATTTCATCCGAATTTGTAAGAAACAAAGATTTAACTCTTGAATGCTCTTTGAGTTCATCACCTCTTTGTTCTAAATATTGGTCTGCATAACGATTTGTTTCTTGAACTATAAGATTTACAATATCATCAGTTATATACATTTTAAAAAAAATCATAAGGTTCCTTGCTTTGTGTTCTTACGCGCAGACCCTCAATACCAGAAAATACCAAATCTTTCGGCTGGAAATCATCCAAATTTGTCTCAAACCAGTCCCACTCTGGGCCTCTGCTACGTCCACCACCACGGATAAATCTACAACCACCACCACGCACATTATTATTAGCAGCTCTTCTCTGACCTCTTGGGTGGACACCAACACCATGTGTACCTACACTCTGTGGTCGTTGTCTTGGCAACTGATTGGTAGCCTGCTTCTGTCGATCTTCTTCTGTAGCTTCAGAATTAGAAAGGAAAACCTCATCATCACTTTCATTATCCTCACCTGAAAATACATACAATAAATCTCAAATAGAAATATAAGACTGAAACTTGAAATGAAAAATCGAAAGTAGACACTGTATTTTAGTCACTAAATTTAATTATGAACATAGGAATATTCCATAATTGTACATTTTTACAATCGAAAATGGCTAGTGATAAGTATACATGCAGATGAATTCTAAAATTAATAACATTTTCTGTCATCTTGCTGGTACGCCGCAGGGCGGTGTACGTGACAGGTCACACGAAGAGATCATTGGATACAGACTTACTGAATGAATAGTCAGAATCGCTGCCAGATTTTTCACCAAACGTGTCCTCTTCATCTTCATCCTCGTCCACTGAATCATCGTCCATAAAAACTGCAGCCAAAACCTCGTCAACGCTGCTATATAATGAGCGTTTTCGTGGTTGTTTTTGAGAATCCATCGATAACCCACGTTTTCAGTTAGCTAGGTAAACAAAATACGACCATTTACACCTCTAACATTGAAGAGTTTTGGAGGATAACTCATTTGGATTTTTCATAGTTACCTCCCTTGAACAGATATTTCATTTCCGTTTATCATATCAGTAAAAAACTGTTTACACCGCTATGTGGTGTACTAGCAAGTCTTGTTCATGATGTATACACCACGATGCGGTGTAATAGCATTGAAAAGGTTTAAGTCAAGGGCAATAACTCAAAAACTATTCATTAAAATAAGTCGTCAAACTCAAACTTGACTACTGTATCAATTCTAACACCATGGTTCATAAAGAACCTTTGAAATTAAAGCTTCTTATTGCAAATACAATTGAAATTAGACGCAATTTTACTAAGGTAAGGGCAATAACTCAAAACTGTTCATTGAAAAATTGTCAAATTCAAACTTGATTGAGGTCTAATCAATTCCAATGCTCACACCAAGTTTCATCAAAACCTTTGAAAATTGTAGGTTTTATTGCCTCAACAATACAATTTTGACAAGATTTTACTACGTGAAGGGCAATAACTCAAAAAGCGTTCATACAAAAAAAATCAAATTCAAACTTGACCGCCGTCTTATCAATTTCAATACTCATACCAAGTTTTATCAAATTCCATTGAAATTGTAGCCTCTATTGCATCAACAATAAATTTTGATATGATATAACTAAGTCAAGAGCAATAACCCAAAATCTGTTTATTGAAAAATTGTCAATTTTGAACTTGACCGCCGTCTTATCAATTCTAATGCTCACACCAAGTTTCATCAAAATCCATTGAAAATTGTAGTTTCTATTGTGTCTACAACAAATATTGAGGCAGGGGCAATAACTCAAAAACCCTTCTTTGAAAAAATTGTCAAATTCAAACTTGACCGCCGTCTCATCAATTCCAATGCTCACACTAAGTTTTATCAAAATCCATTGAAAATTGCACTCAAAATAAAATTTTGACGCAATTTTACTTAATCAAGGGCAATAACTCAAATTCAAACTTGACCACCCCCTTATCAATTCCATTGCTCATACCAAGTTACACATTCAAATCCATTGAAAATTGTAGCTTCTATTGCATCAACAATAAATTTTGCTATGATGTAACTAAGTCAAGGGCAATAACTGAAAAAGATTACATCGAAAAATCAAATTCGAACTTGACCGCCAGCTTTTCAATTGCAATGCTCAAACCAAGTTTCATAAAAACCCATTGAAAATTGTAGTTTCTATGGTGTCGACAACAAATATAGAGGCAGACGCAATACCTCAAAAACTGTTTATTGAAAAATCGTCAAAATAGAACTTAAACGCCGTCTTATCAATTCCAATGCTCAAACCATGTTTCATTAAGATCCATATAAAATTGAAGCTTCTATTGTGTCTACAACAAAAGTTGACGGACTGACTGACAGGGGCGATGTGGGCTTATAACAACAGCTCCCCTAAACATCCATTGAGGGAAAAGGTTTTGCAGTTTATAATGCACTTTTGCTATACTAAAAACAGCCAGCCCCCCCTAAACACCAGTTGAGAGAAACAGTTTTTACAGAGCATAACACTATTTCAATGATATATTTCCTTTTTTCATTGCTTAAATTCCATAGAAATATGAATCTGGAAGGATAGGTTGTATTCTATAGAAAAAGTAAATATGCAAAATATATCAATCGATTGGCTTTCTATTCTTGTTTATTAAAAATCATCTACAATCAGAATCTATATTAAATTATATTATTACCTGCATTAGTGCTCACACGAATAATCGATTAGTAGTATTCAAAGCCGTTTTCGCGAATATTCGAATTGGATTTTACTATTCAATTATTCGCCTATAAACAAGAATAAATGATAATACATTCGGACATTTTGAAAACTCCCCTTTGAATAACATTGTCTTTATAACAGCAGTCAAACTAATATGCCGGTTAATGCAAGAGTGTTGTTTAGAAATATTTAACTTAAATCACCCAAAACTGCTACTGATAGTTCTAAGATTACAAATTACTAGTTGTGTGTTGTAAAATCTACTTAGACGAACCGACCTGAATATAGAACGAATCAACCAAAATCAATTTGGTCTTATCAGTGCAATACAGTTCTCAAGAATTAAACGTTCAGTTTTCTATCCAAACGTAGACAAAGAACTATCCATGGATCTATTTTAATCTCATGCCTGAAGTACAGACCGCTTTGGTTAGCACAATATTATGAAGAGTAATTTTGTAAACTGATTTTCACGCAATTTATTAGGAATTATTTCAAGATAATCCCCGTAACAAGTTATATATATCTCGTTTATATAACTAGTGCTGGATAATCAAAGTATTTATCTTTTGATTAGCTGGTATAAATAGAAACATGTAATTATCCAATCAGCTGAAGAAGGTTCACTTCCGATGACTTTCTTTTATTTTGGTACTTCGATTTTTTTATCAATTAGAACTGAATCAGGGAACAAAATAACGGGCAATGATTGGTTAGCAGGCTGTTTCACTTTTGATAAATTTTTGCTAATCAATTCATATTTTGATTAGCAGTTTTGACCATTTGATTTCACAAAATTTCACAGGAAAATGATTTTAATAAAGAAATTGGCTTCATATTTAGTGCATAATCTGAAGGTAACTGATATTACATGTAAAAGATTTTTATCATCAGTATCATAATCCAGCCATATATTTCGCGGATCATACTTTCACGGAAGCAAGACGAACTCCAATAGCAGACGATGCTTCCATTTTATTTAGTGTTGAAACAAGTTACTTCCCTTTAAGGAAGTGTTGGTCAGGTTTTTAAGTCTGTTATTTATGTCGATTGTTGTTCCGATGAATATGAGAAAGAAATGATTTTGAATATTTAGATACAATGATTTGCCACATCATACGACATAATGAAAGACTATGAAATGAAAGATAATGCTAATCAATCTTTCATTTGACTCACGGTAGCGTCCACTTTGGATCGCAAACTGCGATGCGAACCCGGTTATTTTGTTCCCTGAACTGAGTATGTTTTATTCTATTGTTCACGGGCTTTATTGTTCCTCAAAACGCAACCGGCATGTAATAAATAATAATTGTATGTCATGAAATACCCTTTCAAAGCGGGGTATTTATAGGAATGTTGTAAATCTGTATTGCAAGAGAGAAAACCGGCAGATTTCACCGATATTAAAGCTGATTTTTCAATTTTTTCATTGAAAATATCGTCGATTAATCGAATACAAATCAAATTATGCCGTCGAATAGTAAAAATCACTATTCGGGTGAGCACTAACCTGCATCATTACTTAAAATAATCATTGTTATGTCACAAAATACTGACAAAAAAATGTTTTTGTCTTTTTGACATTTCCACTCCTCAAGACAACATGTTTATCCACAAACGCAAGTAGGTTTGGTTATGACATTTAACTGGACAAAATGACACATAAATCAAATGTATGAGTTACTCTTCACAGGAGCAAAAGTTGTACGCTCAAGTTGAATAATTTGCCATCTCCTTCCATGTTAAATCAAAAAATTCAACCTTCTATAACTTTTTTTTGCTAGAATTCTTGTTGAAATCTCTGCAATATGTCATATGAAATCCTGGCTAAAACTTGGTTTCTAGTCAAAATGAAAGTAAACCACTAGGGCTGTCAACAGCATTATCAGCAGCAGGGGTTGAAATTAAGAAAACCAGGTCAGGAACATACTGGGCCCCTAACTACCACAAACCAAATCTACCAACTTTATTTCTTTCACAAGATCTACCGTTTTCAATATCAAAATTCTTTACCATAAATCAATAAAATATTCTTTACTTGTATTTTAATTGCCGGTGACACGCGTTTATCTCATCCCAGGGATTCAAATTAAGACACTCACGTCAGGAGCCCTCTTGGCCCCTAACATACAATTTTTTTGTGCCCATTGAAATTGTTAGGTGCCCAGTAAAATAAAATAGTCATTCTTTCTTTTTGTTCCAGTTTCCAGTTTAATTACACCCTCTAAAAACCTCCACAAGAATTAAGAAGATAGCTTGCCAGGCAAGGTAATATACGCCCACTGGCAGCATTTATATCAAATAAAAATTTTTCAGTAAGGTTACAATAAGTGGAATGAAATATTCAACCTTCCAACCTATTTTTTTCTAGGGTCTCTAGTTTCATTAAAAACTGTCAAGAATTGTACCTAATAACAACTCATTAAATATTTTTCGGTATTTTTATGATTTGCAATAGGGTTCACCCTTAATAATATTTTGATATTTTTAATTCTTAATAAGGCTCATCCTTGGTTGATATTAAACAATTTCAGCGAGTTTTGTCAAAAAGGAATTTTTAGAGTGTTCACAAGCCAAAAGTTGGGTTTATCCTTGTGAAAAAACAAATACTAAAGCCAAGTTTCATCAAAATCAATTCAAAATTGTTCTTTCTTGAGTGTTTACGAGTTAAATTAAACGCGTTTTCAAAAACAAGGTCAATAACTTGTACTAAATATTTTTCGATTTTCAATAGGGTTCATCCTTGGGAGACAACAAATAACACAGCCAAGTTACATCAAAATCCATTAAAAAATTTTCTTTCTAGAGTGTTTACAAGCTAAAATTGAACGTGTTTTCAAGAACAAGGGCTATAACTGACACTAAATATTTCTATTTATTTGATTTATAATAGGGTTCATCCTTGGGTAAAAACAAATACTCAAGCCAAAGTTAATCAAAATCCATTAAGAATAGTTCTCTCTAGAATGTTTACAAGCTAAAATTGAATGCGTTTTCAAGGACAAGGGCAGTAACTCATACTAAAAAATTTTTCGATTTCGCTGATTTTCAATAGGGTTCATACTTGAGTTATAACACACTCTCACACCAAGTTTCATCGAAATCCATCAAGAATTGTGCCATGTAGAGTGTTTACGAGACAAAAATCGAACGCGTTTAAAAGAACAAGGGCACTAATTCATATTAGATCTATTTTGATATTTTTAATTTTCAATTAGGCTCATCCCTTGCGATATCCAACAATTTCAGTGAGTTTTGTCAACATTGGTCATGAATTGTACCTTCTAGAGTGTTTATTAGCCAAAAAGTTAAACCTGTTTTCAAACACAAGGGCAATAACTGACACTAAATATATTTCGATTTATTTGATTTTCAAAAAGGTTCATCCTTGGGTAAAAACAAATACTCAAGCCAAGTTTTATCAAAATCCATTAAGAATTGTTCTTTCTAGAGTGTTTACAAGCTAAAATTGAACGCGTTTTCAAACACAAGGGCAATAACTGATACTAAATATTTTTCGATTTAATTGCATTTCAATAGGGTTCATCCTTAGGTGATTACAAATACTCATGCCAAGTTATGTCAAAATCGCTCAAGAATTGTGACTTGTAGAGTGTTTACAAGGCAAAAATCCAACACATTTTATAGAACAAGGGCAATAATTCCTATTAAATATATTTCGATATGTGCTATTTTCAAAAGGGTTCATTCTTGGGTGATATTAAACAATTTCAGCAAGTTTCGTCAAAATCGGTCAATAACTGTGCTTTGTAGAGTGTTTACAAGCTAAAAATTGAACGCGTTCTCAAAAACAAGGGCAATAACTGATATTAATTTTTTTTCGATTTGACTGGTTTCAAATAGGCTTCATCCTTGGGTGATAACAATTACTCAGGCCAAGTTTCATTAAAATCCATTAAAAATTGTTCTCTCAAGAGTGTTTACAAGCTAAAATTGAACGCGTTTTCAAGAACAAGGGCAATAACTCATACTAAATGTTTTTCGATTTCGCTGATTTTCGATAGGGTTTATCCTTGAGTTATAACATACTCTCACACCAAGTTTCAATTGTGGACGGACGGACGGATGTGGGTGACGACAATATACGCCCCCCATTTCATGTGGGCGTATAAAAATGGATGTTTACAGGCTATAAGAAAATTACAGAAGAAATATTTTATGAAACGAAATAACAAAAATAGCGTTCTTCCGTTCTCCAAAAACAGTTACTTGAGAGTTAAAAGACTGGACAACAGAGTCAATCCCTCACACCCAGATTTTGTTTTGTGATAATTGTACAGCTAACATAAAATTCTGATATAAAGCGAAAGTAGTCCAAAAAAAGGTTGCCAACCGGGCAACCTTTACCAGGATTTTAGTTTCAGTAGAATTTTTGGTTGCCAATTGTGACTGGGCGAGTTTTAATTTGAACCCCTGCAGATGAAATTCAAACCAACAAATTTTTGTATTGTTATATTATATATAGGACTAACCAAAACATTATAAGCTAATGATTGTATACAAATATAGTCTGTGTTATTTTTCAAAACTCTCTATCTTGGGGTTTTAGCATGTATATATTTTGGTCTAGATTTGGAATTTAATGTCTGAAATTGCAGATATTATGAAATGAGAGTATTTCAAGTTCAAGGTTAATCTTAATTTAAAAAATTTTGTTTGTTTGTGTGCAGTGAGAGTGTTGAAAAAATGTTGTGGTCTACTTTTATTTTGACTAGTTCAAGATTTTCATGATGCTATATTGAATTATTGTGATTGAATATGGAAAGACTTAGACCGACATGTTGACTCTAAATAATACTACGCATTTTAGAGACAGATGACAAAGCCTGTTGAGAACACGAAATATGTACCTTTCAACAAATTGACATTATGTACTTGTGTGCAAATTCGAAAAATGTTCATCAGGCGGCAATTTTTACACAATCACAGTCGCCATCTTTATCAAATAAACATTAAAATCTCTTGATCTAAATCATTGATTTCGAGACAAGTCTTTTGATTGGCTGAAATTTTCAATGACAGTAAGTCTTGGCAAGGTGAACCATCTTAAAACTAGCTCCACGCTTGGATATCTCAACTTAGATTAGTCAACAATCAGTGGTTTATTCTGTCAAATAGGGGGGTGGTATGTAGCTGACCTATTAACATACAGGAAAATTGAAATTTTTTGATAAAAACAACTCAAGGAAGACAAATAATTTAACGCAACCAAATTGGTTACGCTATTTCACAATAAATTTTCATACTTTGGTCTTCTGTCTCTCTGCTGAAGGCAGTGAGAGACTAGATGATTCGGTCTAAGAAAGACTTGAAGGAGAGACAACTCTGTTGTGTGTTTTTACCATGTGGACTTAGTCCGCTAATTCATTTGCCATCTATTTCCATGTTAAATCACAAAATTCAACCTTCTAGAACTTTTTCCAGAAATCTCGTTGAAAACTTTCTTATATGCCACATGAAAGCCAGGCCAATACTTGGTTTCTGTACAAAAATCCAATATAGCATGACCATGAAAATTTTGAACTAAACAAAATGAAAGTAAACCACTACATTTTATCAACATCCGCTGGACTGTCACTGCACACAAAACCACTATTTTTAGAAATAACCTTCCGCCAATTAAATTTCTCATTATCTCAGAAATTCTGAAAGAAAATGCAATTTCAGACATCAAATTTCAAATCTAGACCAAAAATTAGTCCAAAATGGGCATGCAAACACCCCCAAAGAAAGGGAGAAAGAGGATTTCTAAAAATAGAACGGACTCAATTCGTATACAATCATTAGCATAAAATGTTTTAGTGGTCCGAGTCCTATATAGGGGGGCAATTTTTGTTTATTGTCTTAACTTGTTTTACAACATCTCAGGATGAACCTGTCCAAAAATTATGCAAATAAACCCCAAAGTATGCAAATGACAGCGTTTTTACTGATGCACCTCTACCTCTATTTAGCCCTCTATAAGATATCATTGATGGCGCGTCTTACACTAAATCAATCATAACTTTCTTATTTCTCTAAATAAATGAAATTTGTAAAAACTAATAAGTATTTTAACATAATTCCAGCCTACAAACCCCAAAAAGGCAGAAAAAATGGCAATATTTGTTACCTAGTTGGCCATTCAATGTCTCTACACTCATTCTGACTGTTCCTGCTGAAATCTTCATAATTATCATAAATTTGAGTTTGAAATTGCCCCAGAGATAATTCAGGCTGTTTTTACTATCCAAAAAGCATTCTACATTCTCCTGATTCCAGGAAAAAGGCATACCATACATTGAAGTGGACTTTCAGGGCAGCTATAGAAACTGTATTCTTGAGGTCTGAAAAATACATAAGAAAAACCAAATTTAAATGGTTGAAATAAGGAATATCTGCATTAGGAATTTTATTAAGACTCCATAGCCTCTTCAAAATGGCTTGTTTTACTAGATATTTAAAGTAGAAAGTGCAAAAAGGGAAAAAAAGGAATTTTTGAAAACTCAATACAATGCACTATGACAGGCCTATTGGCCATAGGCCCCAAAATGCCGATTTCCAATATATGACCCTAAAATTCTAAATTTTCACAAAAATTGAGAGATACTAACCTTTTTTGTAGTTTCCATTCATAAAAAGGCCAAAATTATCAAAAAGCATGTTTGTTTTTGAGTATCAGCTCCAATATTCAGGACTTAGTCCGCTAATTCATTTGCCATCTATTTCCATGTTAAATCACAAAATTCAACCTTCTAGAACTTTTTCCAGAAATCTCGTTGAAAACTTTCTTATATGCCACATGAAAGCCAGGCCAATACTTGGTTTCTGTACAAAAATCCAATATAGCATGACCATGAAAATTTTGAACTAAACAAAATGAAAGTAAACCACTACATTTTATCAACATCCGCTGGACTGTCACTGCACACAAAACCACTATTTTTAGAAATAACCTTCCGCCAATTAAATTTCTCATTATCTCAGAAATTCTGAAAGAAAATGCAATTTCAGACATCAAATTTCAAATCTAGACCAAAAATTAGTCCAAAATGGGCATGCAAACACCCCCAAAGAAAGGGAGAAAGAGGATTTCTAAAAATAGAACGGACTCAATTCGTATACAATCATTAGCATAAAATGTTTTAGTGGTCCGAGTCCATGTGCTTTTATTCTTTCCCTTATTCCCAAACTCAACTCTGCTTGGTTAATCCTCATCAAAGTCTACCCAAGATCTTAGAAAAGAATTGTGTGATTCTATTCCAACAAAATCCTTCAAAGTTTTAAATCAAAGATTTCTTTGACCATTTTCAAAGACCTTCAAACATTTTGACTTACAACAAACAAAAGTACAATCGACAATCGGCCCTTATTTCTAGATTCTTAATAAATGTAATGAAATTTACAAAAACTTACGGTTAGAAACGAACGGCTGAATAAAGTTCTCAACATTTTGAAACAAATTAACATCAACAACTCAAACAAAATTGAATAATCACGTTTTGGTTTCTGCCCTTCACTTTTGTTAGTGGCGCTCCAGTCTAGTGGATTCAGACCACTAAAAAATTCAGTCCGTGCTATATTTAGAAGTCCTATTTGTTTCCCATTTTTTTGTGTTTTTTGGTCTAGATTTGGAATTTTATGTATGAAATTGAATTTTCTTTCAGATTTTGTGAGATAATGAGAGATTTGATAGGCAGAAGGATATTTCTTAAAAATAGTTGTTTTGTGTGAAGTGACACACTGACAGTCAAGTCCATGTTGATCAAATGTGGTCAACTCTTATTTTGACAAGCTCGAGATTTTCATGGTCATAATATTTTGAAATTGTATCCAGAAACTAAGTATTGGCCAAAGAAGTCGGTGCAGACACAAATTCAATCTTTCAAGTAGGTAATGTGTTGTATTTTAATAAATTATCATTATGTTACGAAACGACCTATGACAATGTTTATTACTGTGTACAAAACATCCTCAAATATTAACGAAGTATCTCCTATGTTATGATTTGTTAATAATGATGTATTGATTTGATCTTCATTAAAAGTTCTCTAATTTACCACTTTATATCTTAATAATTTTCAAATAAGAACCCAAAAACATAACTTTCATTATGGTACATTTGTTACCCGCACACTATTCAAGATGATAAATAATATTTATTTTTGGGGATTCCACAATGCCAGCGACTCAGGTAATCAGAGACCAGGCCGGGACGTCTTGGCAACGTCAATGACAGTGTTTTGAAATGAATACGAAATATATGTCGTAATAAAAACAAAGTACTTTTCTTTATAAAATAAATGTACAAAAATACAAACCATCAGCAATCTTGATTAAATATAAGCAATACTTAATAATGACAAATAATGACTATAACAAAGTAGATAAGACACAGATTTAAATGAAATAATAGAATAGATCACATTAAAATTAGTATTTTCATAAACTCGTTAGTTAGGTAGATGACAAGTCAGTTGAAATCGTTAGGTAGGTAAATGGCGAGTTAACGTTCGCTTCCAGCAATTGCAAACTAGGTAGTTGCACTTTGGTGGTCGTTGGTAGTGGATTTAGAATCAATTGGATGATCTAGAAAACTGTTGGTTTGGTGGTGGTTTGAGAAATCGTACGATCTGGTCGGAACGAATGTCATGGCGGTGAAACTCGGCCCTGGATGGTGTGGCGTGAGTGTTTCAGTCTTCTACATTCTTCCAAAACTCGTTATGATCATGGTGGTTGTTGTTGGTGGTTGTTGGTTTGGTTTGGTTTGATTATCTGTCTGTGCTTGGAAGAGTTGAAGACCTAAAAGAAAGAAGAAAAGGAGACGTGAGAAAGGAGAGAAGAAGAGAAGAAAGCTTTCACAAAAAAAAAAAAAAAATTGTATGTTCTCTTTTGTTTCTGCTATGAAACTTGTTTTGAAAATTGATTATATAGATTTTAAAAGAAACTTAGGTTATCTGTTTCAAACAGATGTGGTAATAAATTGGTAGATGAGTTCCATTATTTTGTACCAGTGGTCCGTGGGTGGAGCCAAAATATTCTATATGGTGATTGGTATGCCGTTGGTTTCCAGGTAGTCCGTCAATGTCT
>CM060203.1:21297685-21344677 GCA_030562195.1 Nipponacmea schrenckii
TTTTGTTCGGGCAATCATCTTTGTGGCTATCAAAATTCCCGGTTTGGCTGGATGAACATGGTCGTTCTTTCCGATTACGAATTCATTGCCATTCTGGATAACTGTAGCGTTGCAATGGACAGTCTTGTTTCGGATCGAACACCTCCATAGAGCGGCTGTCCTTTATACCGGAAAATACCGAAAAATACCGAAAAGAACCGAAAAAACTCCGAAAAATACCGAAAAAACTCCGAAAAGTACCGAAAAATACCGAAAATACACCGAAAAAATACCAAAAAAAAACGAAAAAACTTTTCTGATACTAATTGCCGAAAAAAACCGAAAAAACCTAAATACCGAAAAAATCCTATATACCGAAAAAAACTGACACTAATTACCGAAAAAACCCTGAAATCCCCCAATCGGCAAACCTCGGGTGACTCTGCTTCTCTCCATCTATTCCTCGGCTGTAACACTGTAGAAATGAACGGTGAGCGTTCCACAGACGCAGCAAGGAAGCACAAAGGGTAAAGCTGCTGAACTTTCAATACGACTGATGTATATAAACTAGTGATTTCTATCGTTGCTGAAGTCTAATTAAAATATAGACCCAACATTCTCTTTTGTGTGTTATAAGTTTCGTACCGAATGTTTTATTAGCTATCTAGTGGTTACTTACAAAGCCGACAGCTAATAAAACATTCGAAACGAAACTAATAAAACACGAACGAAAGTTGGGTCTATATTTGATTTCGGGGAAGGGAGGGGTTGTAGATAACTGTAATAATATGTACTAATCTTTCAATATACCTTTTATTTTTTAATAATTTTAATGTTTTCAATTATAAGTAAACGAAAAAAACAATATAAAGATTCAAAATACACAAACTCTTTTCATTTCACTTAAATGACCAAAAAAAAAAAAAAAAAAAAAAAAATATGGTGATGATTTTAAAGATCACATCGGCTCAATTTTTTAGTGAAACTTGAAAATAAAGTCTTTGGACAATATCAGTTTTTCGAAACTAAACGATTTTATTTTCTGAAGTAACCTAAAGTTTTTGGTTTAGTTTATCATATTAAAGTAATGTGTGTACAAATTTGCGTCAAATCTCCACTTCTTCCAATCGTCAGAAACATTTAGGGGCCCGCGATCCCACCTATCCCCGGGGCCCATTCTGTCTCTTTAAAACTTTTCCGACGTTTGAGCGCCTAATATTATTAGTTTTTAAAGGGGGAGGGACGACCACAGAGAATAACTCGAGAGAAAACACGGGCCTTGGCATCGGAAATTTTCTGTCCAGAGCGGGGCAAGGCACCAAATCGCATTGCAGCTAATAGTCCAACGCCGTTCCACTGAGCCACCGCACACCAATAAAAATGGAGATTGGCAACTCAGTGTCCTGATGAATATCTACCAACAAACAGTTGAGGGAAAAATTCCTGTTTAATTTATAAGTGGTCAGATTGTTCGGTATTTAGCGATTTTTTCGGTAATTAGTGTCAGTTTTTTCGGTATATAGGATTTTTTCGGTATTTAGTTTTTTTCGTTTTTTTTCGGTAATTAGCACCAGAAAAGTTTTTTCGGTTTTTTTGGTATTTTTTCGGTGTATTTTCGGTATTTTTCGGTACTTTTCGGAGTTTTTTCGGTATTTTTCGGAGTTTTTTCGGATTTTTTCGGTTCTTTTCGGTATTTTTCGGTATTTTTCGGTATATAGGACTGCCCCCATAGAGTACCCGAGTCAGACTTGGTCTTCTGCAAAAAAGTAAAGGTAAAGTATAAATATAGATGTATACAGATAATCCTAATTAAACTGCTGCAAAATAGTAAAGTAAAGTTTACATAAAATATAAATGATGTTAATATATGGAGGATTACCTTCACTGTATACGTATAACCACGATTATCTACCAGCTTCCTTTTTCCTATTATAAAAACTCTGAAATGAATAAATAAGGTATTGTTAGAGATTGAACTATTAGATAATATAATATATATTTAATGAACACTTATACTGCAGCTTTTAAGATTTACTATTCACCATTTAATACTATTTACAATTTAATACTATTTACAATTTAATACTATTTACAATTAAACAAATCTTACCCTAATTCCTAGGAGTTTTACATAAATATTACACTTCTATATCCACAATATATAATACTATAAAGATACTTTAGAGACACTTTCTAGAGACACTTTCAAGGCTGCTGTCTTATGGAAAATATAAATGAAAAGTAACTAAGAAACAAACAACTGCCACCTATAGTAGGAAAACTACTCAAGATTACTCATGATGAGTGAAAACTAATTAACACTTTAAACCAAACAGCCAACATGACATTATGCCAACTGAGCAACCATAAATATATACAGATAATCTACACAATAATTATTACACCACTACATTATCAACCAGCCTAATCTCTAAAACTTTCAGTTCTGGTTTTGTTTCATCTTCATCTTTACCAGAATTTTCTAGTGCTTTCCTCTGATTGGTTAAATTATAACTTCCGGTTAGGGAAAGATAACTACCACAATACTTGCTATTTCGTCAGACTACAATCAACTCATTAAAAAAAAAGCGTTTTTATAGCATTAGGCTTACAGGTTTCATTTGAGATCAACAATTAATTATCAACTCTACTTTCTTTAACTTTGATATTTAATTCGAAATTTCCTAACTTTTTGAGTTGGTGCCAAAGTTCGATTTTTAATCAATAACGTTTTTTTTTATCACCAGGTGAAAAGTAAAGTTAAATTGTGTCGTATGTGAGACATCGCATTCTTTTAGAATTGTGCTAATATTTTTTCTTTCCTTTATTCATTCAGAAATTTCGTATCCTCGAACATTTTCGTCATTACATTTCTGCGAAGACAGTATTTCTATTTATATAAATAACTCCCAGAGACAAATCTTATATGTTAGCTTTGTCGTCTCGTGTAGAGATCCAAACGCGCAAGATTCACAATGATAATATATTATTTAAATATTTCCTCCGAGATAACTGCCGATTTGACATGTCTCCTATTTGACACGTCTCCTTTTTGACATTTCTCCGAATTGACTGTTATACGTCACCGGAAATAAAATTACAGCGTGTTGAAGAGCAATTGTAACTTCGTCATTATTTTACACAAAAAACTGATTATTAAATTTTGTTGTTGATTTGACACCGTAAATTTGTTTGAAAATGTTGAGGACTGTATTCAGCCGTTCATTTCTAACCGTAAGTAAATTTCATTGCATTTGGTAGGATCCTAGAAATCGAATAACGCAATCAAAAGTTGTATTCTTGTAAGTCAAAATGTTTGAAGGACTTTGACAATGTCAAAGAAAACTTTGAAGGACTTGGAATAGAATCACATTCTAACATCTTCAATGGACTTTTACGTGAATTAGCCAAGCAGAGTTGAGGTTGGGAATGAGGGAAAGAAAAAATCACATGGTAAAAACATATTCTCTTAAGGGAAAGGTAGCCTAAACTTTGCAAGTTGGCAAAACCATGACACTTTCTTAAAAGCTACCAGTTTATGTGAACAAGCTATAAAAAGTATCAATATGTGCTTCAAGTCTAATTATCACTATAAATGATAATAAAAATTTGAAAAAAAAGTTTAGTAAAATGAACTTAGCAAATATATGTCCAAATTTGAGGATTTCACTAACTCCCATAAAGCAAGAAAGCCTTCTGTAGTTCAGTATTGTTTTAACAATGAATCAAACCTGACATAACCAAACCACAATAGCCCAATCTTAGAATCTGCGAAAATAAATCCAATTGAACCAAAAAATTATCTAAAAATACACTAAATTTCTCAGTAAGTCGGCCATTTTTTTTAAGGACTACTTTTTACACAAGGAGTATGGTGGTCTATACCTCTCGGATGAATGACATCTCTGTTTTTTTCAAAATCTTATAAAACAACTGATTTGTCCTCGTCTTCAAACCCCGAGGGATCTTTACGTTTTTGAACAGATGCCAATGAGAATAATAAAGTAAATAGGTACCAGTTAAAACGGTAACATGTCAAAACGGTAACAAATTTTATTAGTCAAAACGGTAACAACTCCACCAAAACGGTAACGAAAATTTGGTTAAAACGGTAACAACTCCGCTAAAACGGTAACAGCTATTTTTGGTTAAAACGGTAACGAAATAAATCCTATAATTAATGTGATCTTTATTAATCAAGATAAAATTAACTTAAAATCAGTGATTGAAAAGAACTCAAACAATCTTTGCCAATTGATCAAAGTAATATACGGTATACCGACATAAACAGAAATAAAGTACTTGTTCGATGCCCGACTTATGAAATTTTGTTCGTCAGCACATTTTATGAATAATGTTGCACTTGTTTCACTGTCTCGTTGGGATTTGAGGCGCGTTCGATGCCCTCTTTTAGTCGTTTGCCATTGAAATAGTGGCGGTGTCGCCCAGGAGCAAAAATCGAACGCAACCACCTCACAGATTCTCGTAATGCACTGCTCACGTGATGTCTTTGAACAATTCTGACAGTTCAGAAATTATTTACCCAACCTTCTTTTTTTGTACAGATTACAAAGAGCCCATACATTAAAGGGATAATAGGCGTTAGAATACACTCGTCCTACGGCTTATATTTGTGTTTCATATTGTCTATTAGTTAAATAAGTATGCATCCCACACTTTACCAAATTTTAAAAAGCCACAATAAGAATATATTCGGAATTTTAAAAAAAAGTGAGCCAGCGACGATTCCATTCAGTTCGAGAATAAAAGCGTCTGGTAAATCAACGCTAAAACATCGTTGTGGAATTCAACAGTAGGGGTCAAGGACGCGTGAAAACCCACATGTTAGAGTTACTTCCCTTTATATTTACACGATTTGAAAATCGCTTGATGGATGGCTCAAGCGTTTTATGATTAACTACTTTATTTTGGGGATTTATCGGATTTTAGAGGGATTTTGATGTATAGGTAAGTCCACTGATGGATATACACTGTTATTGTCCAAATTTGAGTGAACTTAAAATTTAATGTTTGTTCTAACGCCTATTATCCCTTTAAAGAAATACATGAATAGTTTACATGCAGGCCTCAGTACGAAAGAGACAATATCTTAGAATAAACGGTTTTAGCACTAAAAATTAAGGTGTGTTTTGTGAACTTATTCTTCGTCGGACAAGGTGCGTACATAGTTGACCTCTGCATACATTTTCACAATCCATTGTTATTTTTACTACTACGAAATGTTTATATTAAAGAAATGTACAAAATAAATTATTTTTATTCACCAAAATATCTGTTACCGTTTTGGTGGAGTTGTTACCGTTTTAACCGAAAATTTTTGTTAACGTTTTGGTGGAGTTGTTACCGTTTTAACTAATAAAATTTGTTACCGTTTTGACATGTTACCGTTTTAACTGGATACCCTAAAAAATACCAGTTAAAACTGTAACATGTCAAAACGGTAACAAATTTTAATAGTCAAAACGGTAACAAGTCCACCAAAACGGTAACGGAAATTTTCGGTTAGAACAGTAACAACTCCGCCAAAACTGTAACAAATATTTTAGTAAATAATAAGATCAATTATTTTGTATAATTCTTTAATATTTAATATAACAATTTTGTGAAAATAGTATAACAAAAATTATGTACACAAAAGGCCACCGCCCGCCGGTAGTTGAGTTGTTAAAATATTCCACAGTTGTTTAACTGTTTAGCGGGCCACAAGTCGACCGACATCCTTCAACACCTGTCGCGGCTTAATATTCTGCCCATATTCTAAAAATTTCAAATTGAACAGTCCTTGTGCCCTTCCGCTGCCGGCGACAAACTTTTTTCTCAGAAATTAACTTTATGTTGATCTTTACGAGAAGGGCCTCTTCGTGTAATAATTTAATCAATAAATATAATTCGACGTTTCCCCTTGTGGCCTTTCGATTTAACTTACTGTGCCACCCCTCAACGGCCGGCCAATGACCAGGTCTTGAAGCGTGAACATGTTCATTCACTCCAGGTTTAAATGTTCCTGAAAGTTAACCGTCGCGTGGCAGGTCAAATTTTTGTTTCTCACAGAACACCTCCAGTAGCTAGACTGTTCCATCTGCACTTGACGACAATAGGTAAAGCCTTTGCTTTCAACCAAAATTGGTTTATTCTGAGTTCCTTGGTCAACGAAATTGTAGGCTACCGGTTCATTATCCAGGATTCCACCATCTACAATATTATCCTCCATTGACAATTCGGCAATATCTTCCTTTCTTGCAAATTCAACCTGTGCTAACTCATCATCGTCCAGAGAACTTCGGGCAGATCTGGTGTGGGTAAATCACTGTTAATAAACAAAAATTAATAATCATTATCAAAGGTACCAAAAATAAATATTCATTATCAAAGGTACCAAAAAATAAATATTCATTATCAAAGGTACCACAAATAAATATTCATTATCAAAGTACCGCCTACAATGACCTTAGGTCGCCCAATAAACGAAATAATTAATATACTTACTCAATCTTACATTCGTTACACAGCCATCTATCTAAAATTTCTTCCCCACGTACCATTTTCCTATAAAAATCCCGGGAAATTTCCGTACCAAATCTTCTGTGCTGAAAACGTTGGCATCCGTCACACTGAAGGGCCTCTTGACGCGGTCTTAGTTCTTCATTACACGAAACACATGATGCCATTTTGAATATTTCAGAGAATATAACATGTTTTAAAATTTGGATCATTATATATACCTAGCTGGAAAGAAGCCGTTAGCTTGGTATGTAGGTAGAATACTTTTAATCAACAATCGTGATTACCAATTATGATAATTGACAGGAAATCTGTTAGCTTACTATTTCGGTATATGACTTTGATCAATAGGCCAAAATTGTTTGAGTTGTTTTCAATCACCGATTTTGAGTTAATACTCTATCAATAACATTAGATTACATTTATCAGGTGTTTTTTGTTTGTTACCGTTTTAACCAATATACCTTTTACCATTTTGGTGGACTTGTTACCGTTTTAACCAATATACCTGTTACCATTTTGGTGGACTTGTTACTGTTTTAACCAATATACCTGTTACCGTTTTGGTGGACTTGTTACCGTTTTTATACGCCCAAAATGTATTTTGGTCGTATATTGTGATCACCCCTGTCTGTCTGTCTGTGTGTGTGTGTGTATGTGTGTGTGTGTGTGTGTCTGTTCACATTTTTCTTGTACTCACTCTACAGACTACAATTCTCAATGGATCTTTTTCATTTTTGTTATATGGGTTAATAACATTACAAAGAGGATCCCTATTGATTTTGGTGCTGATCGGACAATTTTTGGCCGAGATATAGCATAAAACTTCAGGGTTACAGTCTTGTACTTATTTTCCAGCCGACAATTTTGACAATTCGACAGACCTCCCCTTTTTCGACGTCACAACCAATCCGAATGCATGAATTCAATAAACCCGCGAATTGTAGTCTCTGTCACCCAGACTAATTACTATTACATAGATATCAGAAGGACTGGATTGTCGAGTCTAAGATTTAATAAATTATGTCGATCTTGTCACTTCTACAGCTCAAATTTCTTTCTTTTTATATTTCACGAAATGTTTGTGTTTGTGTTATTATTTTATCAAAGTATGCAGTGCATTTGTCAAACAATGTTATTATGACATGTAAAATAGTGAGAGTCAATATCTTGACGACAGTCTTCTCGACTGACTTTCCAAAGAAAATCTCCGATTAAGTAGGTCAAATTCTGAAATGGATTTCCTACCCTACATTAAGTTGGAAGGCCATATCCTCATATCGACAAAATATTTATACATGTATACCGGTAGGCTTAATAAGGTTTTATCTTACTAAAATTCATTTGATTCGTCCCGATATCAATAGCTTAAATCAGATATCGCTTGTAAACGTTGGCTTTTTTAGACCTAAGTTTTATTTAGTTTTAACTTCAGAACACTCGACATCTGCCGACGACCGGCTTGAAATTGTGAATGTATCTTTTATAATGGAAGCAAACCTTTTGTGAAAGTCGTGCATCAATCAATAATTCCTGCGATAAATTTCCCAGTAAACTAGCATGACTTACTGCTAATCGCCATCATGTTATTTCTGTAACGTTTGTTAGATATGGTGTCATTAAAATATTTGGTATGTGGGTTATTGGGGACTTAAAGTTGATCTGATCTGATTTTTGTGTTGTAGGATACTTTTAACAGAGATATATCGTTAAACGTAGAAAAATCTTTAACATATGTATCTGTAGTATGGCTGCCATTTGGGCGTATTTCAATGCATCGCATTGCTATCTTAACCATTATACCTGTTACCATTTTGGTGGACTTGTTACTGTTTTGACTTAATTAAAATTTGTTTGATGAGGATTAACCAAGCAGAGTTGAGTTTGGGAATGAGGGAAAGAATAAAAGCACATGGTAAAAACACATTCTCCCAAACAGAGTTGTCTCTCCTTCAAGTCTTTCCTAGACCGAACCATTTAGTCTGCCTTCTGCAGAGAGACAGAAGACCAAAGTATGAACATTTATCGTGAAATAGCGTAACCAATTTGGTTGCGTTAAATTATTCGTCTTCCTTGAGTTTTTTTTATCAAAAAGTTTCAATTTTCCTGTATGTTAATAGGTCAGCTACATACCACCCCCCTATTTGACAGAATAAACCACTGATTGTTGACTAATCTAAGTTGAAATATCCAAGCGTGGAGCTATTTTTAAGATGGTTGCCATTTTAAATAAGACTTACTGCTTGTCTCGAAATCAATGATTTAGATCACGTGATTTTAATGTTTATTTGATAAAGATGGCGATTGTGTAAAAATAGCCGCCTGATGAACATTTATCGAATTTGCACACAAGTACATAATGTCAATTTGTTGAAAGGTACATATTATCCCACAATTATCTTTTACTTTACAAAATTTACTGTTTTCAAAGGTCTAAAGGAAGTATTACAAAATTTCTTGTTCTCAACAGGCTTGGTCATCTATCTCTAAAATACGTAGTATTATTTAGAGTCAACATGTCGGTCTAAGTTTTTCGATATTCAATCACAATAATTCAATATAGCATCATAAAAATCTTGAACCAGTCAAAATAAAAGTAGACCACAACATTTTTTCTACACTCTCACTGCACACAAACAAATTTTTTTTTCAGATTAACCTTGAATTTGAAATACTCTCATTTCATAATACACTGTATCTGAAAGAAAGTGCAATTTCAGACATTAAATTCCAAATCTAGACCTAAATATATACATGCTAAAACCCCAAGATAGAGAGTTTTGAAAAATAACACAGACTATATTTATATACAATCATTTCATCTGCAGGGGTTCAAATTAAAACTCGCCCAGTCGCAATTGGCAACCAAACATCCATTTTTATACGCCCACATGAAATGGAGGGCGTATATTGTCTTCACCCACATCCGTCCGTCCGTCGGTCCGTCCACAATGGCTTGTAAACACTCTACACGGTGTAATTCTTGACAGATTTAGATGAAACTTAATATGAGTGTTAATGATCACGCAAGGATGAACCCTATTGAAAATCAGCGAAATCGGAAAAAAAATTAGTATGAGTTCGTGCCCTTGTTCTTGAATGGCTCGTAAACACTCTACAACGTGCAATTCTTGACCGATTTTGATGAAACTTGGTGTGAGAGTATGTTATAACTCAAGGATAAACCCTATCGAAAATCAGCGAAATCGAAAAACATTTAGTATGAGTTATTGCCCTTGTTCTTGAAAACGCGTTCAATTTAGCTTGTAAACACTCTTGAGAGAAAATTTTTTAATGGATTTTTATACGCCCACATGGAAATGTGGACGTATATTGCCGTCGCCCCTGTCCGTCCGTCCGTCGGTCCGTCCACATTTGTTGTATCCACGATAGAGGCTACAGTTTTTATCCGATCTTAATGAAACTTGGTATACATGTATATATTGATGATATCTCGGTCAAGTTCGAAAATGGAAATTTTCGCATCAACGGTTTTTGAGTTATTGCCCTTGACTTAGTAAAAACGTGTCAAATTTGGGTTGTATCCACAATAGAGGCTACAGTTTTTATCTGATCTTAATGAAACTTGGTATACATGTATATATTGATGATATCTCGGTCAAGTTCGAAAATTGAAATTATCGAATGAATGGATTTTGAGTTATTGCCCTTGACTTAGTAAAAACACATCAAATTTGGGTTGTATCCACAATAGAGGCTACAGATTTTATCCGATCTTAATGAAACTTGGTATACATGTATATATTGATGATATCTCGGTCAAGTTTGAAAATGGAAATTTTCGCATGAACGGTTTTTGAGTTATTGCCCTTGACTTAGTAAAAACGCGTCAAATTTGGGTTGTATCCACAATAGAGGCTACAGTTTTTATCCGATCTTAATGAAACTTGGTATACATGTATATATTGATGATATCTCGGTCAAGTTCGAAAATGGAAATTTTCGCATGAACGGTTTTTGAGTTATTGCCCTTGACTTAGTAAAAACCCGTCAAATTTGGGTTGTATCCACAATAGAGGCTATAGTTTTTATCCGATCTTAATGAAACTTGGTATACATGTATATATTGATGATATCTCGGTCAAGTTCGAAAATGGAAATTTTCGCATCAACGGTTTTTGAGTTATTGCCCTTGACTTAGTAAAAACGTGTCAAATTTGGGTTGTATCCACAATAGAGGCTACAGTTTTTATCCGATCTTAATGAAACTTGGTATACATGTATATATTGATGATATCTCGGTCAAGTTCGAAAATTGAAATTATCGAATGAATGGATTTTGAGTTATTGCCCTTGACTTAGTAAAAACACATCAAATTTGGGTTGTATCCACAATAGAGGCTACAGATTTTATCCGATCTTAATGAAACTTGGTATACATGTATATATTGATGATATCTCGGTCAAGTTTGAAAATGGAAATTTTCGCATGAACGGTTTTTGAGTTATTGCCCTTGACTTAGTAAAAACGCGTCAAATTTGGGTTGTATCCACAATAGAGGCTACAGTTTTTATCCGATCTTAATGAAACTTGGTATACATGTATATATTGATGATATCTCGGTCAAGTTCGAAAATGGAAATTTTCGCATGAACGGTTTTTGAGTTATTGCCCTTGACTTAGTAAAAACCCGTCAAATTTGGGTTGTATCCACAATAGAGGCTATAGTTTTTATCCGATCTTAATGAAACTTGGTATACATGTATATATTGATGATATCTCGGTCAAGTTCGAAAATTGAAATTATCGAATGAACGGATTTTGAGTTATTGCCCTTGACTTAGTAAAAACGTGTCAAATTTGGGTTGTACTCACGATAGAAGCTACAGTTTTTATCCGATCTTAATGAAACTTGGTATACATGTATATATTGATGATATCTCGGCCAAGTTCGAAAATGGAAATTATCGCATGAACGGTTTTTGAGTTATTGCCCCTTGACTTTAAACGCGTCAAATTTGGGTTGCATCCACAATAGAGGCTACAGTTTTTATCCGGTCTTAATGAAACTTGGTATACATGTATATATTGATGATATCTCGGTCAAGTTCGAAAATTGAAATTATCGAATGAACGGATTTTGAGTTATTGCCCTTGACTTAGTAAAAACGTGTCAAATTTGGGTTGTATTCACGATAGAAGCTACAGTTTTTATCTGATCTTAATGAAACTTGGTATACATGTATATATTGATGATATCTCGGCCAAGTTCGAAAATGGAAATTATCGCATGAACTGTTTTTGAGTTATTGCACTTGACTTAGTAAAAACGCGTCAAATTTGGGTTGTATCCACAATAGAGGCTACAGTTTTTATCCGATCTTAATGAAACTTGGTATACATGTATATATTGATGATATCTCGGTCAAGTTCGAAAATGGAAATTATCGCATGAACGTTTTTTGAGTTATTGCACTTGACTTAGTAAAGACGCGTCAAATTTGGGTTGTATCCACAATAGAGGCTACAGTTTTTATCTGATCTTAATGAAACTTGGTATACATGTATATATTGATGATATCTCTGTCAAGTTCAAAAATGGAAATCATTGCATGAACAGATTGTGAGTTATTGCCTTGACTTAGTAAAAATGCGTCAAATTAGGGTTGTATCCATGATAGAGGCTACAGTTTTTATCCGATCTTAATGAAACTTGGTATATATTGATGATATCTCGGTCAAGTTCCAAAATGGAAATTATCGAATGAACAGATTTTGAGTTATTGCCCTTGACTTAGTAAAAACGTGTCAAATTTGGGTTATATCCACGATATAGGCCACAGTTTTTATCAGAAATTCAAATTTGACGATTTTTTGATGAATAGTTTATGAGTAATTGCCTTGACTAAGTAAAATTGCGTAAAAATTCATTCTCTGTAGACACTATAGAAGCTACAATTATCTATGGATTTTAATGAAACTTGGTATGAGCATTGGAATTGATAAGAGGGCGGTCAAGTTCGATTTGGACGATTTTGCGATTAACAGTTTTGGAGTTATTGCCCCTGCCTCTATATTTGTAGACAAAATAGAAGCTACAATTTTCAATGGATTTAAATGAAACTTGGTGTGTGCATTAGAATTGATAAGACACAGTCAAGTTCGAATTTGATGATTTTTCGATGAACAGTTTTTCAGTTATTGCCCTTGACTTAGTAAGATTGTGTCAAAATTTTTTTGTGGTTCAATAGAAGCTACAATTTTCAATGGATTTTGATGAAACTTGGTGTTTTTGAGTTTTTGCCCTTGACTTCAATATCCATTTAGTGAATGTTTTTGAGTCATTGCTCTATTTATTTTTCAAATTCAATGCTGCCAGTGGGCGTATGTTACCTTGCCTGGCAAGCTATCTTAATGAAACTTGGCCTGAGTATTTGTTATCACCCAAGGATGAAGCCTATTGGAAACCAGTCAAATCGAAAAAAAATTAATATCAGTTATTGCCCTTGTTTTTGAAACCGCGTTCAATTTTTAGCTTGTAAACACTCTACAAAGCACAGTTATTGACCGATTTTGACGAAACTTGCTGAAATTGTTTAATATCACCCAAGAATGAACCCTTTTGAAAATAGCACATATCGAAATATATTTAATAGGAATTATTGCCCTTGTTCTATAAAATGTGTTGGATTATTGTCTCGTAAACACTCTACATGTCACAATTCTTGAGCGATTTTGACATAACTTGGCATGAGTATTTGTAATCACCTAAGGATGAACCCTATTGAAATTCAGTTAAATCGAAAAATATTTAGTATCAGTTATTGCCCTTGTGTTTGAAAACACGTTCAATTTTAGCTTGTAAACACTCTAGAAAGAACAATTCTTAATGGATTTTGATAAAACTTGGCTTGAGTATTTGTTTTTACCCAAGGATGAACCTTTTTGAAAATCAAATAAATCGAAATATATTTAGTGTCAGTTATTGCCCTTGTGTTTGAAAACGGGTTTAACTTTTTGGCTAATAAACACTCTAGAAGGTACAATTCATGACCAATGTTGACAAAATTCACTGAAATTGTTGGATATCGCAAGGGATGAGCCTAATTGAAAATTAAAAATATCAAAATATATCTAATATGAATTAGTGCCCTTGTTCTTTTAAACGCGTTCGATTTTTGCCTCGTAAACATTTTACATGGCACAATTCTTGATGGATTTAGATGAAACTTGGTGTGAGAGTATGTTATAACTCAAGGATGAACCCTATTGAAAATCAGCGAAATCGAAAAAATTTTTAGTATGAGTTACTGCCCTTGTTCTTGAAAACACATTCAATTTTAGCTTGTAAACATTCTAGAAAGAACTATTCTTAATGGATTTTGATTAACTTTGGCTTGAGTATTTGTTTTTACCCAAGGATGAACCCTATTAAAATCAAATAAATCGAAAATATTTAGTGTAGTTATGCCCTTGTTCTTGAAAACACGTTCAATTTTAGCTTGTAAACACTCTAGAAAGAACAATTCTTAATGGATTTTGATTAACTTGGCTTGTATTTGTTGTTCCCAAGGATGAACCCTATTGAAATAAATAAATAAAATATTTAGTACAAGTTATGCCCTTGTTCTTTGAAAACGCGTTCAATTTGCTCGTAAACACTCTAGAAAGAACAATTTTGAATGGATTTTGATGAAACTTGGCTGTAGTATTTGTTTTCTCCAAGGATGAACCCTATTGAAAATCAGAAAATCGAAAAATATTTAGTATCAGTTATTGCCCTTGTTTTGAAAACGCTTTCAATTTTGCTCGTAAACACTCTAGAAAGAACATTCTTAATGATTTTGATAAAACTTGGCTTGAGTATTTGTTTATATCACCAAGGATGAACCCTATTAAAATCAATAAATACAAAATATTTAGTGTAAGTTATAGCCCTGTTCTTGCAAAAACGTTCAATTTTGCTTGAATAAAACCTTGAAAAATCAATTTTTAATGGATTGTTATTAGGTAAATTCTTGAATTTTTGTCCTACCAAATAAAACCTAAGAAACTAGAGACCTTTAGAAAAAAAATAGGTTGGAAGGTTGAATATTTCATTCCACTTATTGTAACTGGAAACTGGAACAAAAAGAAAGAATGACTATTTTTTTTTACTGGGCACCTAAAAATTTCAATGGGCACAAAAAAATTGTATGTTAGGGGCCCAGTGGGCTCCTGAAGTGACTGTCTTAATTTGAATCCCTGGGATGAGATAAATGCGTGTCACCAGCAATTAAAATACAAGTACAGTAGAACCTGCATTCAGAGACCACTCAAGGGAATATTCAAAAACGGTCGCTGAGTGATTTTCGTTTTGACGTTTTGGAAATCATAGGATCTTACTTTTACTCATACATGTATAGTTTCTACTGCTTGTGCATGCTATCTCCTATCTACCGACAGGATACTCTATTTTTTCGTATTTTATTTTCTTTTAGATACCAAAGTTCTCACAGTTATTATCGTTTTCAAAGTCAAAATTCTCTACCTTAAATCAATAAGATATCCTTCTTTACTTGCATTTTAATTGCCCGGTAACACTCTTTATTCCATTTTCACCTGATTAATATGTTTTTATAACAACATCCGGTATACCCTACTTTCGCTTTCTGGTCAAATTTACAGTAGTCTAAATTTTACCAAAAACAAAATATTGAAGCCTTTACAGTACTTTATAATAATTGTCAATATGATGATATCTTTCAATATTAATCAGCAACAAGGTATAAAATTAATCTGTAGAAGATTATTTAATTACCGATTAGCGATAATCTCATTGAATATCACCGACGCGTGAACTTGATTATTGTTACGGGAGATAATCAAAAGTGTCATGGTCGCTTAATTGAGTTATTTTAATCAATTGGGAGTATAAATACATGGCCGCTGGTCGCGTAATGAAGGTGGCCGCTTATTGAAAACTCGTAGGGGGGAATTTATTGTGGTCGTTTATTGAAGGTGGGCTCTTAATAAAGGTGGTCGTATGAGCAGGATATACTGTATAGAATATTTTATTGATTTATGGTAAAGAGTCTTGATATTGAAAATGGTAGATCTTGTGAAAGAAATAAAGTTGGTAGATTTGGTTTGTGGTAGTTAGGGGCCCAGTATGTTCCTGACCTGGTTTTCTTAATTTCAACTCCTGCTGCTGATAATGCTGTTGACAGCCCTGATGGTTTACTTTCATTTTGACTAGAATTTTTGTAAAGAAACCAAGTTTTAGTCAGGATTTCATATGACATATTGCAGAGTTTTCAACAAGAATTCTAGCAAAAAAAAGTTATAGAAGGTTGAATTTTGAGATTTAATATGGAAGGAGATGGCAAATTATACAACTTTTGCTCCTGTGAAGAGTAACTCGTTCTAAAACACTGCTGTAGAAAGTCAGACCCCTTGCTTCCCCCTTAAAAACGTCCTATTTCGTCCACCTCAGGACCTTGTAATTGGACTTTTGAGTACAAATTTGATTTATGTGTCATTTTGTCCAGTTCAATCCTCGGCTATTTTCTAAATCAAAGCCATATGAAAGTTATAAGCAGGAGCTTCGTGCATGGAGAGAAATCACTGACCTACCAAAAGCCAAACAGGGTGTTGTTATTGCTTTGTCACTGCCTGAGGATAATCAAATACGGGAGAAGGTTATTGACCAAATTGACCTCTCTGACCTAAAGAAGGACAATGGTTTTGAAGTGTTGGAAACATTCCTTGAAACCCATCTTGGAAAGGATGACCTAGCGGATGCTATTCAGAAGTTTGAGGATTTTGAGGACTGTAAAAAGATGCCAGATGAAACCATGCGAGAATTCATTGAAAAGTTTGACCTAAAGTACAGAAAAATAGATAAACTGAATATGGGTTTACCGTCTGAAATTCTTGCCTTTAAGCTTTTGAGGAAATCCAACATCAGTAAAAAAGAAAAGCTTTTGGTTTTGACTGGCATGAATTATGCAGAAAAGGAGTCCTTGTACCTTCAAGCAAATACATCTCTATTGAAGTTTAAAGGTGATTCTGGGGTTGAGCAAGTTGAAGACAGGGCCATAAAATTGGAGCCAGCCTTCATTACAGAAGAAGCTTACTGGACACGCAATAGACATTACCGTGGAAATAAAGGCGTGAATATGGAGGTGCTAACAGACGACGGTTTAACAGACCTGCATCAAAGTCTCATTCAAGAGAAAGAAAATTAAACCCAACAGGTGCAGATGGTCGGCTTTATACATGTAAAGCATGTGGTTCTTACAGACATTAAATCAAAGACTGTCCTGACAGTTACGAAAACTTGGAGTCTGCAAATGTGACAGAGGAACATGTGGTATTATTTACAGGAAACTCCAAGAGTGATAACCAACAGCTAAGCATTGAAGCGAGAAGTTGCGCAGTTTTGGACAGTGCATGCTCAAGTACTGTTTGTGGACAACATTGGCTTAAGACATACATAGATTCTTTGAAATGTGAAGATCGTTGTAAGATAATATGTCGTGATGGGAAAAGACAATTTAAATTTGGCGGTGGGATAGTACTAAAATCAATTAACGAATATGATTTGCCTGCGACTATGGCTGGTGTTGATGTCACATTAAAAACTGATGTAGTGGACTCTGATATCCCTCTCCTATTGTCGCGAACTGCGATGAAGAAGGCAAAGATAAAGTTGGATTTGATTAATGGTACAGCAGAAATTTTTGGTAAAGAGATCCTTCTTAATCTTACGTCATCTGGACACTTCTGCATCCCTTTTGACAATCTTTGTGAAATACCCATAGAGTCTGTCTGTGTCGTCAATGAAAAGTTTGATAAACAGGCATTACTGAAACTGCACCGCCAGTTTGCCCATCCCTCAGAAGAGAAATTGGTCGCGCTTCTCAAAGATGCCGGAGTGTGGCGTCCGGATTTGAAAGATGACTTGGTGTCTATTTACACAAACTGCCTTTCGTGCAAAATATATGCGAAGACACCTCCACGTCCAGTAGTTGCCATGCCGATGGCAAAGACTTTTAATCAAAAGGTGGCAATTGACTTAAAACAATGGACTGACAAACTCTGGATTTTGCACATGATTGACATGTGGTCACACTATACTGTATCAGTTTTCGTGAGCAGGAAAAAGACAACCAATATTATTGATGCTCTTATGATTAAGTGGATAGCTGTATTTGGTGTCATGCAATCTCTCATGAGCGATAATGGAGGTGAATTCAATTCTAAAGAACTTCGTGAAGTGGGATCAATACTGAACATTAAAATTTGCACGACTGCAGCTTATAGCCCTTTCCAGAATGGATTGTGTGAGCGGGTACATGCCATTACAGACTCAATGCTAAGCAAACTTCACGCAGAAAATGGAGATGTAGAATTGGAAACATTATTAGCATGGGCCAATATGGCGAGAAATTCTTTACAGATGTGGAACAGTTACAGCTCCTATCAACTTATCTTTGGGAAAAACCCACACCTCCCTAATACACTAACTGACCATTTACCTTCACTTGCGGGAAGTACATCCAGTGAAACCTTTGCCAAACATCTGAATAGCTTACATGAAGGTCGCAAAGCCTTCATAGAGAGTGAAGCCAGTGAGAAGATATACGAGAATGGGGATTTTGTCTTCTACAAACGTGAAGGTAAAGAAAAATGGCTGGGACCAGGCAAGGTGGTTTTTCAAGACGGCAAGGTGGTATTTGTCCGTCATGGTGCAGTCTTTGTTCGTGTATCTCCCAATCGATTGGTAAAAGTGGGTGAAGAAATTTTTACTAAGGAAAATATTGAAGAAATGGTAAAACCTATGCCTGCTAACGTAGGGGAACCAGTTCGAGAAAGAGAACCAATTGTTACAGAATACCTCTCATTGGAAAGGGAACAGTTCAAATTTCATTTAAAAAGGGATACTGAGATACGCTTTAAAGATCAAGAAAATTGGTTATCTGCTCGTGTTTTGAGCCGAGCAAGTAAAACAACTAGCTGGAATCCAAATTGGTACAATGTTCGCCTGGAATCTGGAGAAGATATAAGCGTTAATTTGGATGAAGTCGAATGGAGTAAGATCTCAAATCATGAAGTAAATGTTGTAGTAATGCAAACTAAAGATAGTTCAGCAGGGAACCGAGTGGCATTGGCCAAAGCAGAAAAGACTAGAGTCCTTTGATGCCTACAATGAGGTAGAAGATGTAGGCCAATCCGCCATATCTACGAGATGGGTCATAGTGGAAAAGGAAAATGGTGTCAAGGCGAGATTAGTCGCAAGAGGCTTTGAAGAAGAAGTAGACACCAAACGAGATTCACCCACGGTAAATAAAGACATTCTAAGGATTTTCTTAACAATAGCTTCCCAAAAAGAATGGATGGTGAAGAGGACTGATATAAAGTCCGCATTTTTACAAGGCTAACAGCTCGAGCGGGATGTTTACATAGTTCCACCACCAGAAGCTGACTGTTCTTCAGAAACTCTATGGAAATTGAACCACTGCCTCTATGGCCTAAACGATGGAGCCAGACAATTTTTCTTGAGTGTAAAGAACGAACTGTTGAAATTATGCTGTAAGCAATCAAAACTAGATCCAGCTTTGTTTTTCCTCAGAGACCAGACAAATGTTCTCACAGGTATGGTATGCCTTCATGTTCATGTTTCTTCACGCGGGAGAGCAAATTTTTGATAGAAATGTAATGTCCAAGTTAAGGGAAAGATTTTGTGCAGGAAAAATTGAGGAATAGGACTTTACCTATATAGGGTTTCAGATCAAAAATATAGAAAAGGGAATTCTTGTTGATCAAACTACTTATGTCGAAAATCTTACAAATGGTGTTGTATGCCCTAAACGTGCGTTATTGAAAAATGAAGCCCTAACTGAAAGTGAACAAACCTTATTCAGACAGTTGATAGGTCGTTTAAGCTGGGCTGTTAGAGGTTCTAGACCAGATCTTGCATTTGAAACTATAGAACTTAGCACAAAGATAAAATCTGGACTTGTTAGTGATTTGTGTAGGGCTATCAAAGGAATTAGAAAGCTTAAAGACAACCAATCCTCAATTTTCGTTCCAAAATTAGGAACATTTCGGGAGTGGCAAATCATTTTGCATTCAGATGCTTCCCACGGTAGTATATGCAACGGTGTTGGAAGCATGGGTGCTTACATTATTTAGATTATGGACAATGAACTTAATAGCTGCCCAATATCTTGGCAAGCCAATAAGGTTAAGCGAGTCGTGAGGTCTACAATAGCTGCCGAGGCCCTGTCTCTTCAAGAAGGTTTACAGGCATGCCAGTATTATAGGAGTGTATTGAAAGAGTTAATAAACTGTGGTGACATTCCAATAACTGCATTTATAGACAACAAAAGTGTAGTGGAATCTGTTTATTCCACTAAAATGGTGGACGATAAAAGACTCAGAATCGATATAGCAGCTATCCAAGAAGTTTTGAACAATGGGGACGTATCCTCTATTAACTGGTGCACTACTAAGAACCAACTAGCAGATTGTATGACAACACAAGGTGCATCCGGCTTTCAAACTCTCTGTGTGTTGAAAAGTATCCATCATACAAAGAAAAGAAAGTATAATTAATGTTAACGTGATGTATGTATATATTGGGCATGTGCACTGTGTTTGTAAATACTCACCTGGAGTCAGTCGAGAGCTGGCGTCCTACCTGTAAACATGGTTAATATGCTTGACTACAATAAATATCATATAAATATAATGGTGTGGTAAATGGGTGTCACTATGGCGTTAACAACAATAAAGCCCGTGAACAATGGAATAAAACATATTCAGTTCAGGGAACAAAATAACCGGGTTTGCATCGCAGTTTGCGATCCAAAGTGGACGCTACCGCGAGTCAAATGAAAGATTAATTCGCATAAATAAACTTTGGAAAATGTAAAAGTGTGAATCATTTTTATCAGATTGAATGTTACATTGGCCTATATTAATCATTACGTGTCTAAACTGACTAAAATCAAAACATTATTAAAACAATAACGTGCGGTAAAATAGGCTATTCTGTTTACTCGGTCAGCTGTTCTATCAACTTGTTTTACCCCCTATTTTTATCATCTCGCTTATCCAGACGTAATAATTTTTTCACTTCTTTATAAAGCGTTTTTTTTATATTATCTTTTGATCGTCAGTTCGTCACGTTATCTGTTTTTCTGTCTTTCATTATGTCATATGATGTGGCAAATCATTGTATCTAAATATTCAACATCATTTCTTTCTCATATTCATCGGAACAACAATCGACATAAATAAGGACTTAAAAAAATTTCCAACACTTCCTTAAAGGGAAGTAACTTGTTTCAACACTAAATAAAATGGAAGCATCGTCTGCTATTGGAGTTCGTCTTGCTACCGTGAAAGAATGGTGTTGGAAGTATGATCCGTGAAATATATGGCTGGATTATGATACGGATGATAACAATCCTTTACGTGTAATATCAGTTACCTTCAGATTATGCACTAAATATGAACCAATTCCTTTATTAAAAATCATTTCCAGTGAAATTTTGTTATTGCACATCAAATGGTCAAAACTGCTAATCAAAATATGAATTGATTAGCAAAAATTTATCAAAAGTGATACAGACTGCTAACCAATCATAGCCGGTTATTCAGTTCTAATTGACAAAAAAAACGAAGTACCAAAATAAAAGAAAACTATCGGAAGTGAACCTTCTTCAGCTGATTGGATAATTACATGTTTCTATTTATACCAACTAATCAAAAGATAAATACTTTGATTATCCAGCACTAGTTATATAAACGAGATATATATAACTTGTTACGGGGATTATCTCGAATTAATTCCTAATAAATTGCGTGAAAATCAGTTTACAAAATTACTCTTCATAATATTGTGCTAACCAAAGCGGTCTGTACTTCAGGCATGAGATTAAAATAGATCCACGGATAGTTCTTTGTCTACGTTTGGATAGAAAACTGAACGTTTAATTCTTGAGAACTGTATTGCACTGATAAGACCAAATTGATTTTGGTTGATTCGTCCTATATTCAGGTCGGTTCGTCTAAGTAGATTTTACAACACACAACTAGTAATTTGTAATCTTAGAACTATCAGTAGCAGTTTTGGGTGATTTAAGTTAAATATTTCTAAACAACACTCTTGCATTAACCAGCATATTAGTTTGACTGCTGTTATAAAGACAATGTTATTCAAAGGGGAGTTTTCAAAACGTCCGAATGTATTATCATTTATTCTTGTTTATAGGCGAATAATTGAATAGTAAAATCCAATTCGAATATTCGCGAAAACGGCTTTGAATACTACTAATCGATTATTCGTGTGAGCACTAATGCAGGTAATAATATAATTTAACATAGATTCTGATTGTAGATGATTTTTAATAAACAAGAATAGAAAGCCAATCGATTGATATATTTTGCATATTTACTTGTTCTATTGAATAAACCCTATCCAACCCAGATTCATATTTCTATGGAATTTAAGCAATGAAAAAAGGAAATATATAATTGAAATAGTGTTATGCTCTGTAAAAACTGTTTCTCTCAACTGGTGTTTAGGGGGGGTGGGGTTGTTTTTAGTATAGCAAAAGTGCATTATAAACTGCAAAACCTTTTCCCTCAATGGATGTTTAGGGGAGCTGTTGTTATAAGCCCACATCGCCCCTGTCAGTCAGTCCGTCAACTTTTGTTGTAGACACAATAGAAGCTTCAATTTTATATGGATCTTAATGAAACATGGTTTGAGCATTGGAATTGATAAGACGGCGTTTAAGTTCTATTTTGACGATTTTTCAATAAACAGTTTTTGAGGTATTGCGTCTGCCTCTATATTTGTTGTCGACACCATAGAAACTACAATTTTCAATGGGTTTTTATGAAACTTGGTTTGAGCATTGCAATTGAAAAGCTGGCGGTCAAGTTCGAATTTGATTTTTCGATGTAATCTTTTTCAGTTATTGCCCTTGACTTAGTTACATCATAGCAAAATTTATTGTTGATGCAATAGAAGCTACAATTTTCAATGGATTTGAATGTGTAACTTGGTAAGAGCAATGGAATTGATAAGGGGGTGGTCAAGTTTGAATTTGAGTTATTGCCCTTGATTAAGTAAAATTGCGTCAAAATTTTATTTTGAGTGCAATTTTCAATGGATTTTGATGAAACTTAGTGTGAGCATTGGAATTGATGAGACGGCGGTCAAGTTTGAATTTGACAATTTTTTCAAAGAAGGGTTTTTGAGTTATTGCCCCTGCCTCAATATTTGTTGTAGACACAATAGAAACTACAATTTTCAATGGATTTTGATGAAACTTGGTGTGAGCATTAGAATTGATAAGACGGCGGTCAAGTTCAAAATTGACAATTTTTCAATAAACAGATTTTGGGTTATTGCTCTTGACTTAGTTACATCATATCAAAATTTATTGTTGATGCAATAGAAGCTACAATTTCAATGGAATTTGATAAAACTTGGTATGAGTATTGAAATTGATAAGACGGCGGTCAAGTTTGAATTTGATTTTTTTTGTATGAACGCTTTTTGAGTTATTGCCCTTCACGTAGTAAAATCTTGTCAAAATTGTATTGTTGAGGCAATAAAACCTACAATTTTCAAAGGTTTTGATGAAACTTGGTGTGAGCATTGGAATTGATTAGACCTCAATCAAGTTTGAATTTGACAATTTTTCAATGAACGGTTTTGAGTTATTGCCCTTACCTTAGTAAAATTGCGTCTAAATTCAATTGTGGTTGCAATAAGAAGCTTTAATTTCAAAGGTTCTTTATGAACCATGGTGTTAGAATTGATACAGTAGTCAAGTTTGAGTTTGACGACTTATTTTAATGAATAGTTTTTGAGTTATTGCCCTTGACTTAAACCTTTTCAATGCTAGTACACCACATAGCGGTGTAAACAGTTTTTTACTGATATAATAAAAGGAAATGAAATGTCTGTTCAAGGGAGGTAACTATGAAAAATCCAAATGAGTTATCCTCCAAAACTCTTCAATGTTAGAGGTGTAAATGGTCGTATTTTGTTTACCTAGCTAACTGAAAACGTGGGTTATCGATGGATTCTCAAAAACAACCACGAAAACTCTCATTATATAGCAGCGTTGACGAGGTTTTGGCTGCAGTTTTTATGGACGATGATTCAGTGGACGAGGATGAAGATGAAGAGGACACGTTTGGTGAAAAATCTGGCAGCGATTCTGACTATTCATTCAGTAAGTCTGTATCCAATGATCTCTTCGTGTAACCTGTCACGTACACCGCCCTGCGGCGTACCAGCAAGATGACAGAAAATGTTATTAATTTTAGAATTCATCTGCATGTATACTTATCACTAGCCATTTTCGATTGTAAAAATGTACAATTATGGAATATTCCTATGTTCATAATTAAATTTAGTGACTAAAATACAGTGTCTACTTTCGATTTTTCATTTCAAGTTTCATTCTTATATTTCTATTTGAGATTTATTGTATGTATTTTCAGGTGAGGATAATGAAAGTGATGATGAGGTTTTCCTTTCTAATTCTGAAGCTACAGAAGAAGATCGACAGAAGCAGGCTACCAATCAGTTGCCAAGACAACGACCACAGAGTGTAGGTACACGTGGTGTTGGTGTCCACCCAAGAGGTCAGAGAAGAGCTGCTAATAATAATGTGCGTGGTGGTGGTTGTAGATTTGGCCGTGGTGGTGGACGTAGCAGAGGCCCAGAGTGGGACTGGTTTGAGACAAATTTGGATGATTTCCAGTCGAAAGATTTTATATTTTCTGGTATGGAGGGTCTGCGTGTTAGAACACAAAGCAAGGAACCTTATGATTTTTTTAAAAATGTATATAACTGATGATATTGTAAATCTTATAGTTCAAGAAACAAATCGTTATGCAGACCAATATTTAGAACAAAGAGGTGATGAACTCAAAGAGCATTCAAGAGTTAAATCTTTGTTTCTTACAAATTCGGATGAAATAAGAACATTTATTGGGCTAACATTATTGATGGGCATTATTTACAAGCCACGCATACAAATTTATTGGAGCAGTGATGAACTTTTGTCAATGCCTTTGTTTAGTCAAGTAATAACTAGAGATCGCTATCTTCTTCTTATGAAATTTCTTCATTTTGCAAACAATCAGGATCCAGATTATAATGTAAATGATCCAAATCATGATCGACTTCATAAGGTTTGCGAGTTCATTAGAAAAATTCAGTCAAGATGTAGGAATGTCTACGAGCCAGGGAAAAATTTGTCAGTTGATGAATCATTACTTCTTTTCAAGGGCAGGTTGCACTTTCGCCAGTTTATAAGAACGAAAAGGCAAGATTTGGAATAAAATTTGATGAATTTTGCACTAATGATGGTATAACACTGGATTTTCTTATATATTCTGGTGAGCACTTATTTCCCGATCATGATAATCCGGTACCTGAAATGTTAGCCACTGAACAAATTCCAGTCAACCTTATGCAACCCTACCTGAACAAAGGGCACACACTATATACTGATAATTACTATACATCGCCAGCTTTGGCTAAATATTTCCTTGAAAACAAAACCTATCTGTGTGGTACTATAAATCCAAAAAGGAAAAATTATGCCAAATCAATGATTGAGAAACAAATTGAAAAAGGTGAATCATTTTTATACGCCCACATGAAATGGGGGGCGTATATTGTCGTCACCCACATCCGTCTGTCCGTCCGTCCGTCCGTCCGTCCGTCCGTCCGTCCGTCCGTCCGTCCGTCCGTCCACAATTGCTCGTAAACACTCTACACGGTGTAATTCTTGACGGATTTAGATGAAACTTAATATGAGTGTTTATGATCACGCAAGGATGAGCCCTATTGAAAATCAGCGAAATCGGAAAAAAAATTAGTATGAGTTTGTGCCCTTGTTCTTGAATGGCTCGTAAACACTCTACAAAGTGCAATTCTTGACCGATTTTGATGAAACTTGGTGTGAGAGTATGTTATAACTCAAGGATAAACCCTATCGAAAATCAGCGAAATCGAAAAACATTTAGTATGAGTTATTGCCCTTGTTCTTGAAAACGCGTTCAATTTTAGCTTGTAAACACTCTTGAGAGAACAATTCTTAATGGATTTTGATGAAACTTGGCTTGAGTATTTGTTATCACCCAAGGATGAAACCTATTGAAAACCAGTAAAATCGAAAAAAATTTAATATCAGTTATTGCCCTTGTTTTTGAAAACGCGTTCAATTTTTAGCTTGTAAACACTCTACAAAGCACAGTTATTGACCGATTTTGACGAAACTTGCTGAAATTGTTTAATATCACCCAAGAATGAACCCTTTTGAAAATAGCACATATCGAAATATATTTAATAGGAATTATTGCCCTTGTTCTATAAAATGTGTTGGATTTTTGCCTTGTAAACACTCTACAAGTCACAATTCTTGAGCGATTTTGACATAACTTGGCATGAGTATTTGTAATCACCTAAGGATGAACCCTATTGAAATTCAGTTAAATCGAAAAATATTTAGTATCAGTTATTGCCCTTGTGTTTGAAAACGCGTTCAATTTTAGCTTGTAAGCACTCTAGAAAGAATAATTCTTAATGGATTTTGATAAAACTTGGCTTGAGTATTTGTTTTTACCCAACGATGAACCTTATTGAAAATCAAATAAATCGAAATATTTTTAGTGTCAGTTATTGCCCTTGTGTTTGAAAACGGGTTTAACTTTTTGGCTAATAAACACTCTAGAAGGTACAATTCATGACCAATGTTGACAAAACTCACTGAAATTGTTGGATATCGCAAGGGATGAGCCTAATTGAAAATTAAAAATATCAAAATATATCTAATATGAATTATTGCCCTTGTTCTTTTAAACACGTTCGATTTTTGTCTCGTAAACACTCTACATGGCACAATTCTTGATGGATTTCTATGAAACTTGGTGTGAGAGTGTGTTATAACTCAAGGATGAACCCTATTGAAAATCAGCGAAATCGAAAAAAATTTTAGTATGAGTTACTGCCCTTGTTTTTGAAAACGCATTCAATTTTAGCTTGTAAACACTCTAGAAAGAACTATTCTGAATGGATTTTGATTAACTTTGGCTTGAGTATTTGTTTTTACCCAAGGATGAACCCTATTATAAATCAAATAAATAGAAATATATTTAGTGTCAGTTATAGCCCTTGTTCTTGAAAACGCGTTCAATTTTAGCTTGTAAACACTCTAGAAAGAACAATTTTGAATGGATTTTGATGAAACTTGGCTTTAGTATTTGTTTTCTCACAAGGATAAACCCTATTGAAAATCAGATAAATCGAAAAATATTTAGTGTCAGTTATTGCGCCTGTTTTCAAAAAATTTTGGCTTGTGAACACTCTAAACATTCCTTTTTGACAAAACTCGCTGAAATTGTTTAATATCAACCAAGGATGAGCCTTATTAAGAATTAAAAATATCAAAATATTATTAAGGGTGAACCCTATTGCAAATCATAAAAATACCCAAAAATATTTAATGAGTTGTTATTAGGTACAATTCTTGACAGTTTTTAATAAAACTAGAGACCCTAGAAAAAAATAGGTTGGAAGGTTGAATATTTCATTCCACTTATTGTAACCTTACTGAAAAGTTTTTATTTGAAATAAATGCTGCCAGTGGGCGTATATTACCTTGCCTGGCAAGCTATCTTTTTCAAAATCCGGTGATTACTTAGCAGTAAAATTTAGAGCTTTACAAAATAAATCTGGTAATAAGCCTAAACAAGTATACATGCTGACAACTGAACACACCCCCATAATGGTTGAAACTGGTAAAAGTGACAAAGGTGGAAACAAGGTGATGAAGCCGAAGTGTATACATGATTACAATCGCCACATGGGAGGCATGGACTTAGTTGACATGCAACTTCATTCACTGAAAACCGTGAGAAAATCTTATAAGTGGTATTCAAAGATTGTTTTTCGTCTATCGTGGATTGAGACTCCCATCTGGTAGAGAAATTTGGATTTGTGAAGATTTTCCTAGTCATCCTGGATTGCATATCGATAAAGATTGTTTCAGAGCATATCACAGTCAACTAGATTATAGTGTAAACAGAGATTAAGAAGACTATATAGATAACATGATTTATCTTTGAACATTTTGTTGGTAAAACTTCACAGTAAAGATAATGGTTCAGAAACAAATATTTTTTGTGTTTAAAATTTAAAATTCAAGAGAGCCTCCAGGTAAAGTGTCCAATTTATCATTAATGGATATGCAAATAAAGTCTCTAGAATTATCCATACATGTTTTCCATAATGCATCACCTAGTAGTAACTATCACCATCATGTAACCCTGCATAGCTCACATTTTCATATTCCATGAAATTTGGTAGCTGCATCTAAAATAAGCTGCATTTATTCAATTTTTATACGCCCACATGAAATGGGGGATGATATTGTCGTCACCCACATCCGTCCGTCCATCGCTCCGTCGGTCTGTCCGTCCGTCCACAATTGCTCGTAAACACTCTACACGGTCTAATACTTGACGGATTTAGATGAAACTTAATATGAGTGTTTATGATCACGCAAGGATGAACCCTATTGAAAATCAGCGAAATCGGAAAAAAATTAGTATGAGTTTGTGCCCTTGTTCTTGAATGGCTCGTAAACACTGTACAACGTGCAATTCTTGACCGATTTTGATGAAACTTGGTGTGAGAGTATGTTATAACTCAAGGATAAACCCTATCGAAAATCAAGGATAAACCCTATCGAAAATCAAGGATAAACCCTATCGAAAATCAGCGAAAACGAAAAACATTTAGTATGAGTTATTGCCCTTGTTCTTGGAAACGCGTTCAATTTTAGCTTGTAAACACTCTTGAGAGAACAATTTTTAATGGATGTTAATGAAACTTGGCCTGAGTATTTGTTATCACCCAAGGATGAAGCCTATTGAAAACCAGTCAAATCAAAAAAAATTAATATCAGTTATTGCCCTTGTTTTTGAAAACGCGTTCAATTTTTAGCTTGTAAACACTCTACAAAGCACAGTTATTGACCGATTTTGACAAAACTTGCTGAAATTGTGTAATATCACCCAAGAATGAACCCTTTTGAAAATAGCACATATCGAAATATATTTAATAGGAATTATTGCCCTTGTTCTATAAAATGTGTTGGATTTTTGCCTTGTAAACACACTCTACAAGTCACAATTCTTGAGCGATATTGACATTACTTGGCATGAGTATTTGTAATCACCTAAGGCTGAACCCTATTGAAATTCAGTTAAATCGAAAAATATTTAGTATCAGTTATTGCCCTTTTGTTTGAAAACGCATTCAATTTTAGCTTGTAAGCACTCTAGAAAGAACAATTCTTAATGGATTTTGATAAAACTTGGCTTTGGTATTTGTTTTCTCACAAGGATAAACCCTATTGAAAATCAGATAAATCGAAAAATATTTAGTGTCAGTTATTGCGCCTGTTTCAAAAACGCTTTCAACTTTTGGCTTGTGAACACTCTTAACATTCCTTTTTGACAAAACTCGCTGAAAGTGTTTAATATCAACCAAGGATGAGCCTTATTAAGAATTAAAAATATCTAAATATTATTAAGGATGAACCCTATTGCAAATCATAAAAATACCGAAAAATATTTAATGAGTTGTTATTAGGTACAATTCTTGACAGTTTTTAATGAAACTAGAGACCCTAGAAAAAAATAGGTTGGAAGGTTGAATATTTCATTCCACTTATTGTAACCTTACTGAAAAGTTTTTATTTGAAATAAATGCAGCCAGTGGGCGTATATTACCTTGCCTGGCAAGCTATCTTTCATACAAACTACAATTTTCAATGGATTTTGATAAAACTTGGTGTGAGCACTGAAATTTCAAGTTCAAAATTGACGATTATCAATGAACAATTTTTAAGTTATTGCCCCTGACTTAGTCAAATCATGTCAAGATTTTTATCATGAATGTAATAGAAGCCTCAATTTTTTTTGATGTGTATTCATACGACGTATATTTCTCTTAGGTAAATGAGGAGCAAATTGTCCATTTCTGGCATAGCCTTGGAAAGGATCAGACCAGAAAGTTTCCGCAAGCTCAGAATGTTTCCCTATTTCCTGGATGTAGCTCTAACTCTGGGTTGCTCAAATGTTAGGGAATTAAGTAGTAAAGCTCTGATGTAGGAGTGGTTTGACAAGGTAGTCCTGCAGCACTTCGAAGAAACAGACTGGCTAGAAAACTTCAGAATGTGGAAGGAAACATTGAATTTCATCTGCAGACGACTTGAAGATGAACTATCTCGTTCCCAAGACACAGTTGAAGAACCATTAGGTGTCCAAAAGAAGGTAGCAATTACCATTTACTGGCTTGCATCATTCTCAGAATACCGAAAACTACCGAAAAAATATACATATTCTCTAGGGCTGCAACGATTCCTGAAGTGGCGATTCGATACACTAAACGATACACGTGCGACGACACGATTTATTGCGATAATAAATCGCAATTCGTTGTTAAAAGGGAAAAGAAAGAGAAAGCTGATATTAATATTAATATTTAAACACACTTTTCAATATTTGGCACAAGTACAGTCTTTTTGTTCATGCCTCACTCCGTTTTCATCGGCACTAAAGCACCAACCCCCCCCCCCCCAAACTGTTGTAAAGCTATCGATTTGAAACTTGCCAGAGGGGTACTTATATGTGTCCTGAATATTCACAGACGATTCCAACCATTCCTTTTACTTATAATTAGCTTTTCAGGACATTGGAGAAACAACATGACTTCCAAACTTCGGATTTATATTTTCTCTCAGCGCTTTCATTTTTGTTTTTTTCACTGGCTTTTTCAACCACAACAGTTTTTGACATTATTTGAATCTTATTAAATATATTAGGGAAATTAATTACGACATGTGCAATACCATACTGCTATTTCCTGGAAAAAAATATTAATAACTATGCAAACAGACATTATGAAGTACATAATGTTAAGTATGCCTTATTAATTTATTATATACAAATAGTGTTTATTTGAATTTGCTAAAGTTTTGTTCTTGTCTAATCTTTTAACATTCAAGGTAAAATGTTCAAGATCATTGTAGAACGTTCTGGAATGTTAATCTTTTATTTGTTTATATTGTAGACGTGCCATATTTGGTCATAGAATGTTCTGGAACTCCCCTGAATGTTCTAGGGCATTCTGGATTAGAACTTTGTAGAAACTGAAATATATATAAGGGCATTTGTCTGAATACTAGATCAGATATGTTACAGCGCTCTTAATTGTTTACATGTGGGAACTAAGGATTTGTGTGCTTGATCAGATGACTGTGAATTAACTTCAAGTTAGGATAAATCATTATTAAAGTGGATTTAACATTATACGTGGAGTAATATTTTGTAAGTTAACATTTTGTTATGATATTTTGTAATAAAGTTTAAGCTATTTCTTTGATAATAAATATTAAATTATTGTAAACTATTTCATTGACTTTTTGATTTTTGCTGGCATACTTTTGGGTATTTCTGGCCCATAACAATAATGTGTTTTAAAAAACTACTCAATAAGCAAAATAGCAACATATGTTTTTGGTGTTGTCTTTTATTCGTCAATAAACAAAAATAAATCATTTCTTTTTTAGCAAATAATACGTGAAAAACAAGTTTCTAATATCCTATATGCAAGGAATCCGTGTTCTTATAGGAAAATGAAGGGAGGTAATCAAATATCAGAATCGTGCTGATTCATCGCGATTATTTTTTTCTATCGAAATGCATCGATAAGCAGGAACGAATCGCGATTCATTGATTTTACGGTGAATCTTTTCAGCCCTAATATTCTCACAGGCTGTAGCAAATTTGCAACTAATCCCAACTAGGTGTAAATATACTCACATCAGTAAAATTTGCACATAAGCAAAAAATACATACGCTTTAGACAGCTGTCAAGCTTGAACTTTTTTGTGAGTTATTGCTCTTGTAAAATAGTGTCAAAATGGTGTAGTGGCAATTTTCAATGAATTATGGTGGAACTTGGTGCAAGCATTGGCATTTAGAAAATTTTCAATGAATGTTTTTGAGTTATTGCGCAATTTATGATTCAAATTCAATGCAGACAGTGGGCGAATGTTAGCTTGTCTGGCAAGCTATTTTAATGAAACTTGGTGTGATTGTTGGAATTGATAAGACGCCGGTCAAGTTCAAACTTGTCAATTTTGATGAACTGTCTTTTTTTATTGCCCTGTAATTTCATTGTGGATGCAATAAAAGCTACAATTATCAATGGATTTTGATGAAACTTGTTGTGGTCTTTGGAATTGATAAGACAGCGGTCAAGTTCAAATTTGACTACTTAGATGAAGAGTTTGATTGTGTATATAGATGCTATCAATCAAAGGATAAAATGATTTAAAAATGCTGATGTGTTGTCGTAGGTTACCTTGCCTGGCAAGCTATGTTATCATTTATATTGATGTTGGTTAAGTTTGAATGTGATGATTTTGCAAAAAACAGTTCTGGAGTTATTGCCCTTGTCTCAGTAAAGCAGCCTTAATACATCAATACATTTACTGCCAAGAGAGTGTATCAAGCTTGACCACTGTGATTTTTAGTGAATTAAAATTATATTTTGTGTGTATAATATTATCTAAAAGATAAATTTTGGTTCATTTCTACAAATACTAATGGAGTTTCAACCTGTGTTAAAACAGAAATATACTTTAAAGTGGACATATCTTGCTAGGCAACCACTTGTTATTAATAAATGTACATGGTTTAAACTTAGAACTTTCTTTCTTTTATTTCAGTATGAAATGAAGATACAACTTGTGTTTACAGGAAGACATGCAGTCTTTAGATGTGTAGATTTTCACAATGGAAGAGGAATAATTCCAAACTCAAGTTCCTTACAAGTTAAAACAAATTGTATTGAAAAAGTTCAGTACCTATTACCAAGGTTAACCAATCCAGTATGGAAAGGAAATTGTCTTAGGGAATTTCATACATGTAGGTCATTATGTTCTTCAGAATCTGATGGAAACAACAAAACAAGTAAAGAACCAGATAACATTTCTACTGATTCTGATGGAAACAACAAAACAAGTAAAGAACCAGATAACATTTCTACAGATTCTGATGGAAACAACAAAAGAAGTAAAGAACCAGATAACATTTCTACAGATTCTGGTGGAAACAACAAAACAAGTAAACCAGATAAGAGTTCTACAGTTTCTGAGGAAAGTAAAATCGGAAGAAAACGTACAAAAAATATTATGTGCGACATCTGTAGTAAATCATTTGCTTCAAATAGTTCCCTAACAGTTCATCAAAGAATTCATACTGGAGAGAAACCCTATACATGTGATGTTTGTAATAAGGCATTCAGTCAAAGTGGTGATTTAACAGTACATATGAGAACACATACTGGAGAGAAACCCTATACATGTGATGTTTGTAATAAGTCATTTGGAAGAAAAGATCATTTAACAACACATCTGAGAACACATACTGGAGAGAAACCCTATACATGTGATATTTGTAATAAGTCATTCCGTCAATCAAGTCATTTAACAACACATATGAGAACACATACTGGAGAGAAACCATATACATGTGATATTTGTAATAAGTCATTCAGTCAATCAAGTAGTTTAAACAAACATAAAAAGACTCACAAGGACTGATTTTTTTCAGTTAGATATTTTGAACTATGTTTTTTGGCTGCTACTAGTAGTATTTCAACTGTATTTCAATGTGTGGTTATATTTGTTAAAGGAAATTATCACATCCATAATATGTACATACATTTATTATAAAAACAAGCATGACGTGCAATACAAAGACTGAATAGAACTGGGGCTTCTCACCGCCAAACTTCACGTGAGTGAAACTCGTGAGAGTTCACACAATTGAGCATGCGCAGGCTACATTGATGGTAGTTGTACTGTCCAGTCTCATAGCAGACGACACATTCAATATATTAACATTCATTATATTATTTTTTTTTTTTTTTTTTTTCTAACTTAAAATAAAATAAAGTTCGTATTTCCAGTATATACAATAATGTGTTGAACCATTTGTTATCTGAAAACTATCATCGAATTAGACTATTCTCAAGTTCTCGGGGATTATTCTGCCCCATAATATCACAAAATTATCGAAAAGAATTTGCAAATTTCACAAATCACTAGTATGAATGGTCACAGGATAGACTGTCCTCACATTCATTGGGATTATTATGCCCACACAATATTTAGAACATGTCACTTGGCATCATTCCACTATTAAGGACCTTGAGCAAAGAGCTACCGGAAGCCCCCTGTTTGGTCATTGAATTGGCTAGCTGTTGATCTCCAGCGCACCATCGAATAGTTTTAACTTCCTTCAAACGAAGACTTTCCTGTATAGCAGCAATGTCAACACGTAGACGCTTATCATCAACCAGCTTTGTACTATGCACTGCTTCAACAACACCTTTATTGTCAATAACTGCAATGATTTGGATGGTTTTGTCTCGTAAATGAAGTATTTCTTCTAAGAGTATTCTATAGTAATAAGCGCTTTCTAAACCTTCTTGGAGACTTAAAGCCTCGGCTGCTATCGTAGACCTAACCACCCTTTTTATTTTGTTGGCGTTCCAGTGGAGGGGGCAGCATCTGTTAACGTCATCCATTAACCATACAACGTGCGCACCACAGCTTCCGGTTCCATTACATATGTTGGCGTGTGATGCATCGGAATAGACAATTAAATACCAATTTTCATATTTGTCGGACAGTTTTGGAAATAAGACTTTTGCTGTAGTTCCCTTTAGTTTATTGATTGTTTTGATAGCTCGCGCCAGATCACTCACTTCACCAGTTTTCAATTTCGTACTCAGATCTATCATGTCAAAAGCAACATCTGGCCTTGACCCCTGCACCGCCCAATTTATTCTTCCTACTAGTTGTCTTAAGGTTTTCTGTTCTTTATGCGACAAAGTTTCTGTTTTCTGTGATGCTCGTTGCGGAGACAACATTCCATTTTCTAAATCCTCCATGTACTCGGACTGGTCCATAACTATACCATCAGCGTTCTGGATAATCCTAAAACCAATATATTTAAAAGTCGCCTCCTCAACCTTTCCAGCTAGAAATCTGTTCCTCAGTTTATCCATAATCTCCTTGTCAAAATTTGTCACACCAGCATGTAAAAAATCGTCTACATGGCAGCAGATCAAACCATGCAATTTGCCATCTTGGTAAACGTAGAACAAAGCTGGATCAAGCTTGGATTGTTGGCAGCCATGTTGCAATAATTCATCACGAACAGAAAGGTAAAACTGTCTAGCCCCATCTTTAAGGCCATAGAGACATTGATTCAGTTTCCAAATAGTCCCGGGTTCCACATTAGCTTCCGGTGGAGGCGATATAAACACATCTCGCTCAAGTTTGCGTCCCTGTAGAAATGCCGATTTTATATCTGTTGTTTTAACTGTCCAAGAAAGACTTGCTGCTATGGTGAGAAATATTCGTAAAGCACCTTTGCCTACAGTAGGGCTGTCGATTTGGGATGTATCCTCCTCTTCAAATCCCCTAGCAACTAGTCGACCTTTAATCTCACCCCCGCTCTGTGTCAGTACCCATCTAGTTGAGATGGTAGGCTGTCCTCTATCTTCAACTTCTTCATATGTGTTAAACGTTTTGAGCTTTTCTAATTCTCTTTGCTTAGCACTAACGCAATCTGGATTCTTCTGGTCAGCTCTTGGCACCAAAACAACATTAACATTTTCATTGGTTCTTTTCCATATAACTTTGTCCAAATTTATACTCATCTTTTCACCACTTTCTTCAACTCGGACATTATACCTATTTTTATAGGCGCCTGTTGCTTTTCCTGCTCTGTTTAAAACCGTAGCTTGTACCCAATCTTGATTGTCATCGGTCTTGTATTCTATCACATCATCAAGACGCAAATTATTGCTATCAGCACAAATAGTATCGGTGCTACAACCACTAGATTTCGAAAATTCATCGTTTTTGGCGAATGTTTCTGATGGTAAAATTTGAACATTATCTTTAGGCGCAGGTATCTCCATAGGGTTTTCGTTTATATCCTGTTTTGTAGCACCAAGTGAACTCTCGCCGTCCAAATTAGTGTCTGATTTCACAGCAATGCCCCGGTTTTTCTTTATCAATCTATTAGGGGAAGCTCGAATGAAAACACCACCATGTCTTACAAATACTACTTTACCGTCCTGAAACACTACGCTGCCTGGACCAAGCCAACGATCTTTGCCTTCTCGTTTATAATAAACATGTTCACCATTTACAAATACTTGTTCCGATGCACGAACCTTGTTTCTGAGAGCGCGCCTTATTCTTTCATCTGCCTCAGTTTCAATGAATGCCCTTCGAGCAGAGTGAAGGGCGTTCAAATGTTCTGCAAACCTTTCACTACTTGTAAGACCATCCAGTGCTGGTATGGGATCAGTCATCAAGTTTGGGAGATTAGGGCTTGTACCAAACACTAATTGGTGTGAACTAAATCCATTCCACATTTGCAAGCTGTTCCGCGCCATATTCGCCCAGCAGAGCAGGGTCTGCTTATTTACATTGCCATGTTGGGCTTCTAGCTTATTGAGCATCATGTCGGTCACTGAATGAACTCTCTCACATAGACCATTCTGAAAGGGGCTCTGTCCGGCTGTTGTAGAAACTTTTACATCCAAGATTGACATTACTTCTCTTACTTCATCAGCCGAAAACTCACCACCATTATCAGTCATAATTCCTCCCATCACACCAAACACAGCAACCCAATGTCGCATCAGACCATCTATCACATCACAGGGACGTTTTCTAGCAATGAATAAAGACACTGTATATCTCGACCACATGTCAATTATATGTAAAATCAACACACCCCGCCAAAATTTAAGGTCCATAGCAACCTTTTCATTAAATCTAGATGCCATGGGCATCGACACAACTGGTCTTGGGGGTGTCTTGGCGTATTGCTTGCACAAATTGCATTCCTGGTATATAGCTTCGAGTACGTCAAGGAAACACTGACGCCATGATCCGGCATCCTTCAATAAAGCCACTAATTTACTGGTAGGTGGGTGGGCAAATTGCCGATGAAGTTTTAACAGTGCTTCTTTCTGACATTTGTAGTCACTTTCGTCAATTCTAATTGCAAAAACACTCTCTACATTAAGTTTATCACACTTATCAATTGGAACACAATAATGTCCAGACGAGGTCAAATTAAGTATCACTTCCTCACCAAAAATAATCGCAGTGTCATTTTCCAAATCAAGTTTTACTTGAGCACTTTTCATGGCTTTACGAGATAAGAGCAATGGAATGTCCGATTCAACGACATCAGTTTTTATCAGTACTTCATGTCCAGCTAATGTTGCCGGTATGGTGTACATTGCCAATGATTTAAGGCATGTACCTCCACCAAATTTAAATATCTTACTTCCGTTAGACTTCACGATTTTTGACTTCTCACCATCACCAAGGGAATTCACATAATTGTCAAACCATGTCTTGCCACACACAGTACTGGAACAAGCACTATCTAAGACCACACTGTTCTGAGCTTCAACGCCTAACTTCGCAACATTTTCAGCTTTGTTTCCTGTATAAAGAACTACATTTTCTTCATTAGTAACATTTACTCTAGCCAGGTTTTCCCAACTATCCGGACATTGAGCAATAAGATGTCTGAATGATCCACAGGACTTACAAGTCATAATTTTGCCATTATGGCCAATTGGGTTTGATTGTCTTGTCTGCGAGTAGGACCTTCTATAGTTATTTGGATGTCTGGTTCCTCTTCCCCTGGAAAAGTGACCCGGTGGATTACTTCTCGACCTATGCAAGTGATCGTCTCTGCTCCATGGTTCCCTAAATGGGCCTCTATTATACGATGACAAGAAAGCTTCCTCATTTCGACTTCCAGTAACACAGGCTGATTCAAGTTTTATAGCTGGATTAAACTGACTTACTTGAACTGGACACGTGTCCCCTTTAAATTTCCTTAAAGACTGTTTTGCATCTTCGTACAATCTATCCGTATTGTTGTAGTCCATCCCTGTTAAAACCAATAATCGTTCTTCTGGTGTTATGTTGGCTCTTTTGAGTAGACGGAAAGCGAGGATTTCTTGTGGAAGCTGTATATTCTTCTTCTCCATTTTCCTGTACTTGGCATCAAACAATGAAATAAAATCGTGAATACTTTGATTACTTTGTCTCTGAAAGTCGTCGAATTCATCGAATTTCTCTAAACTATCTGCTAAGTTGTCTTTGGCAAGATTTACGTCTAAAAATTCAACAAGTTTATCAAGCCCGCTTTCACATCTTAGGTCCTCGATTTTTATTTGGTCAAACACCTTTTCTCTGATATTAGAATGGTCATTTTCAGGCAAAGAAAGGGCAATAACGATACCTCTTTTCCCCTTAGGAATCTCCGTAATTTCACACCATGCTTCAAGTTCTTGTTTGTATCGCTCATATGATTTATCTTTATGAAATAAAGGAGGGTTTATCTTCATAGCCATATTAATAGTAAAAATGTTCAGTACAAAAAAAAAAAAAAAAACACATCAACACATCAACACCAAACAAAATATACTGTCTCTTCGTTTTAGTCCGCTCATACCACTTCTATTTTGGCCGCCATTTCCAAATTCAACTATTAGTATTTTCTTCTCGCTTCACTTTCGCTCAAACCTGACATATCTTCAGGAAATTTACGCTACATCTAATATACCATTCGCAGATTCGTTACACGCTCTGCTACCATTTGTTAAAGGAAATTATCACATCCATAATATGTACATACATTTATTATAAAAACAAGCATGACGTGCAATACAAAGACTGAATAGAACTGGGGCTTCTCACCGCCAAACTTCACGTGAGTGAAACTCGTGAGAGTTCACACAATTGAGCATGCGCAGGCTACATTGATGGTAGTTGTACTGTCCAGTCTCATAGCAGACGACACATTCAATATATTAACAATATTTATATAGAATTAAGAAAACTTATCTTAGTTGCTCTTAAATTGCAGTACCTGAAGTAAAAATTCTAGTGCACTGGTCTTAATTATATAGTATTTTTTTACAAGATAAATGAAATTATGAAATCAGTTGATTAAATACAAATATGAATTATTAAAATCTTATTTTAATACGATTGATTATGTTGTAGATTATATTAATATTACAACCCCTGTTATATTTGTAAAGTTTGTTATTATTGGTAGTTGTAGATTATATTCATATTACAACCCCTGTTATATTTGTAAAGTTTGTTATTATTGGTAGTTGTAGATTATATTCATATTACAACCCCTGTTATATTTGTAAAGTTTGTTATTATTGGTAGTTGTAGATTTTATTCATATTACGACCCCTGTTATATTAATAAAGTTTGTTATTATTGGTATTTGTAGATTATATTCATATTACGACCCCTGTTATATTGATAAAGTTTGTTATTATTGGTATTTGTAGATTATATTAATATTACAACCCCTGTTAAATTTATAAAGTTTGTTATTATTGGTAGTTGTAGATTATATTAATATTACAACCCCTGTTAAATTTATAAAGTTTGTTATTATTGGTAGTTGTAGATTATATTAATATTACAACCCCTGTTAAATTTATAAAGTTTGTTATTATTGGTAGTTGTAGATTATATTCATATTACAACCCCTGTTATATTTATAAAGTTTGTTATTATTGGTATCTGTAGATTATATTCATATTACGACCCCTGTTATATTTATAAAGTTTGTTATTATTGGTAGTTGTAGATTATATTCATATTACGACCCCTGTTAAATTTATAAAGTTTGTTATTATTGGTAGTTGTAGATTATATTCATATTACAACCCCTGTTATATTTATAAAGTTTGTTATTATTGGTAGTTGTAGATTATATTCATATTACAACCCCTGTTATATTTATAAAGTTTGTTATTATTGGTATTTGTAGATTATATTCATATTACGACCCCTGTTATATTTATAAAGTTTGTTATTATTGGTAGTTGTAGATTATATTCATATTACGACCCCTGTTAAATTTATAAAGTTTGTTATTATTGGTAGTTGTAGATTATATTCATATTACAACCCCTGTTATATTTATAAAGTTTGTTATTATTGGTAGTTGTAGATTATATTAATATTACGACCCCTGTTATATTTGTAAAGTTTGTTATTATTGGTATTTGTAGATTATATTAATATTACGACTCCTCTTATATTAATAAAGCTTGTTTAGATTAATGTATCTCAATAAATTGGAGAGTTTTCTAAAGGGAGTCAACTGTATTTAAGTCAAGACCACAGTAATCGTATTGTTCCATAACATTTAGCACAAGACGGCAACAAATAATTCATTAAAACTGCACTAACAAATAAAAGTTTAAATAGATATATATAAACTATGTTTAACATCAACTCGTGTAAGATACAAATATACTGTCAACTCATATTTCTTGATTTCAGATGACAACTTAATTTCAGCAATAAGCCACATTGCGACAGGTGCTGGAGTATGCCACCTATCAATGCCCCACAATCTGGCAGGAAAATTAGAATCAAACAGCTTTAGAACAATAACAAAAGCAACACCTTTTGGTGACAATTCATTTCGGCTAAATGAAAATTTAAGAGTTAGTGGGATTCATCAAGATTCTATTATTTTCTAAGCAAGTTAAAACAGTCTTAAACTTCATTATCATTTTTTAAAATGAAAATAAAATTTCAGTCATTGGCTGTTCATTTACTCTTGAAAACCATGGACTGTAGATTTACATTTTTACACTTTTAACCTATTGTGAATCTCAAAACACTCCACAGACCACTAGCGGGAGTGAGGTACACTACTGTCCAACTCTAGAAAAGGTCGATTAAAAGCAGGCTTCTTCCCTATCCTAGCCCAATCATCTCGACACGCTTCACAGACTACTAGCGGGGAGAAGGTACAATACTGTCCAACTCTAGAAAAGGTCGACTTAAACCAGTCTTCTTCCGTCTCCCCGTCCAATAATCTCGACACGCTCTATAGACCACTAGCAAAGACAAGCGGAGGTGTTGTACACTTCCGTGAAATTCTAGGACAGTTCGACCAAACCCAGGCTTCTTCAGTATCCCCATGATAAGCCGTGTAGGTACCAAAAACAGTATATAGATGTTGCCAGGTGGTCACCCATCCAAGTGCTAACCGAGCCCGACGTTGCTTTATTAGGGATGAGGTACAATACTGTTCTCACTTATCTCCCCCTTTGCCGGTATGGATCATGTGACTGACTGGAGGGAGCACATTGACTTAATGAGCAGACAATCCAATGAGACTAAATTCTACATTGCAGTGGCAACTCATTTTCTAGTTGCTTAGATTAGCCAGTTTAGTGACGGAATGGTGCAAATGAACGCTATCACTATCTCTTTCATGCTCTAGTTTGAAAGTAACAAATGCTGTTATGACTGAAGAAGTAGACCTACTTAATACAGAAATTACATCGTAGTAATATAACCATTTGTTTGATTTAAATTGTCTGAATTTTATCATTAAACAACATTTAAAATTGCCATCAATGTAATAAATAAAGATTTATGTTATTTGTTTCTATTTATAGGCAGAAATCCAAAATTAGGGCATCAGTCAAGATGGTTTGTGTGGAGTGGTGGATGGATCTTCTAGGGTTGAAGTATGTGAAACTGCTGTTACTCTCAATGCCAATAATATTGAAGAATTAAAACAGAAAATCAACCCACTTTCAATTTCAGACTGTCACGGGATTGACTTATTTCTGTCAACTCTCCAATTCATTACTGATCAAAGTCTCCAAGATTAAGAAATTATGTACACAGTGTTTCAATTTACCTCAAGTCAAAAAACTTGACAAAAAGAATTTGTATTTGCTTTGTCAACCAGTTATAACACTCTCTAAAATTAGAATTTACTGTTAATTTGATTGTTTATGATCGGGAAGTAAGGGCTGCATCCTTGACTTTTTATAATAATCTTATTTACAGGTTTTCTTTAATGGTGCTTACGATTGATAATTGATCACTAACATTTGTGTTTTTTCATTTTGAATTCCAGTAGACATCTCAAAAACAATATTTTCTTGGAATAATCCAAGCTTTGGCTTCAAAATTTATTTATTTATTTTTTTTTACCAGTTCTCTTTGTATCTGTTAAATTCGTGGTCATGTACTTGATCACTTTGCTATATAATCAATCCTACTCACATACTTGTGTATATATTATTATATTGTATATATCTTAAATATTGTATAACTTTTAATAAACTGTACATCTTGTAGTCATGTACTTTATCACTAAATCTTATTCTGTTTCTTTACTTTTTATTCTCCTTGTTATGTTTGTCCCCATGTGAGCTGATGTGAGACAGAACGGTATCACTTTGTAGTATTGGGCCTTATTCTGGCCCATGTGAAATAGAGAGTTGGGGTGGGGAAGCAGCCCCAGTTTATATATATCTTTCAGATAAAATCTGATTTGCTTTAAAGGGGTTGTAAAGAAGTTTTCTAGCCTTTTTATACGCCCACATGAAATGGGGGGCGTATATTGTCGTCACCCACATCCGTCCGTCCGTCCACAATTGCTTGTAAACACTCTACACGGTGTAATTCTTGACGGATTTAGATGAAACTTAATATGAGTATTTATGATCACGCAAGGATGAACCCTATTGAAAATCAGCGAAATCGGAAAAAAATTAGTATGAGTTCGTGCCCTTGTTCTTAAATGGCTCGTAAACACTCTACAACGTGCAATTCTTGACTGATTTTGATGAAACTTGGTGTGAGAGTATGTTATAACTCAAGGATAAACCCTATCGAAAATCAGCGAAACATTTAGTATGAGTTATTGCCCTTTTTCTTGAAAACGCGTTCAATTTTAGCTTGTAAACACTCTTGAGAGAACAATTTTTAATGGATTTTAATGAAACTTGGCCTGAGTATTTGTTATCACCCAAGGATGAAGCCTATTGAAAACCAGTCAAATCGAAAAAAAATTAATATCAGTTATTGCCCTTGTTTTTGAAAACGCGTTCAATTTTTAGCTTGTAAACACTCTACAAAGCACAGTTATTGACCGATTTTGACGAAACTTGCTGAAATTGTTTAATATCACCCAAGAATGAACCCTTTTGAAAATAGCACATATCGAAATATATTTAATAGGAATTATTGCCCTTGTTCTATAAAATGTGTTGGATTTTTGCCTTGTAAACACTCTACAAGTCACAATTCTTGAGCGATTTTGACATAACTTGGCATGTGTATTTGTAATCACCTAAGGATGAACCCTATTGAAATTCAGTTAAATCGAAAAATATTTAGTATCAGTTATTGCCCTTGTGTTTTAAAACGCGTTCAATTTTAGTTTGTAAGCACTCTAGAAAGAACAATTCTTTATGGATTTTGATAAAACTTGGCTTGAGTATTTGTTTTTACCCAAGGATGAACCTTATTGAAAATCAAATAAATCGAAATATATTTAGTGTCAGTTATTGCCCTTGTGTTTGAAAATTGGTTTAACTTTTTGGCTAATAAACACTCTGGAAGGTACAATTCATGACCAATGTTGACAAAACTCACTGAAATTGTTTGATATCGCAAGGGATGAGCCCTATTGAAAATTAAAAATATCAAAATATATCTAATATGAATTATTGCCATTGTTCTTTTAAACGCGTTCGATTTTTGTCTCGTAAACACTTTACATGGCACAATTCTTGATGGATTTCGATGAAACTTGGTGTGAGAGTGTGTTATAACTCAAGGATGAACCCTATTGAAAATCAGCGAAATTGAAAATTTTTTTAGTATGAGTTATAGCCCTTGTTCTTGAAAACGCGTTTAATTTTAGCTTGTAAACTCTCTAGAAAGAACCGTTGTTTTAATGGATTTTGATGAAACTTGGCTTGAGTATTTGTTTTCTCCCAAGGATGAATCCTATTGACAATCGAAAAATATTTAGTATAAGTTATTGCCCTTGTTTTTGAAAACGCGTTCAATTTAACTCGTAAACACTCTAGAAAGAACAATTTTGAATGGATTTTGATGAAGCTTGGCTTTAGTATTTGTTTTCTCACAAGGATAAACCCTATTGAAAATCAGATAAATCGAAAAATATTTAGTGTCAGTTATTGCGCCTGTTTTCAAAAACGCTTTCAACTTTTGGCTTGTGAACACTCTAAACATTCATTTTTGACAAAACTCGCTGAAATTGTTTAATATCAACCAAGGATGAGCCTTATTAAGAATTAAAAATATCAAAATATTATTAAGGGTGAACCCTATTGCAAATCATAAAAATACCGAAAAATATTTAATGAGTTGAGTTAGGTACAATTCTTGACAGTTTTTAATGAAACTAGAGACCCTAGAAAAAAATATATGGGAGAAGGTTGAATATTTCATTCCACTTATTGTAACCTTACTGAAAAGTTTTTATTTGAAATAAATGCTGCCAATGGGCGTATATTACCTTGCCTGGCAAGCTATCTTTGAGTGTATCAGGGACACTTCCAACTTCTATTTGAGACATTCAAACTTTATGCCAAATGCCTGTGGTTCTTGTTATTCCAGAAAAATGAAACCGGATATGACGCCGAGAAAAGTCCATTGAGACTTATAGGATGAGAAATCCTCTTTACAATCCCTTTAAGATGTCATATTGATTATGTTAAACTAATCAGATTTAAATGCATAAAAAGCCTTTTGTCACAAAAGCCTGAAAATATATAAAAATTGTTTATTTTTTGAATAATTATTCACATTTTTAGATTTTTAAACATCTGTGAAATATATTCAATGGCCATCAAATTTTCACTATGTGCGAATGAAAAACTGAAATAATGAGTCAAAGATTAACATAAAAACTCCTAATGCAAGAAGTCACCTAAAGTTGCCTGTCAATTTTAGAAAATTCATACCTATTTTATATGAAAAATAAAACAAAATTTAGAAAACCAATCAAATCAAGACCAAGTCCAAGATGATATTTCACATAAGAATATCTAATAACATACATTTAAAACAAAGAATATAAAAGGTTTCACTTAAATTTGATGAAAAACAAAGATTCATTTAAACAGCTTAAAGGCAAACTAATACCAACTGTCAATAAAAATTCTACAAATACTTTCTCAGTTAAGGCAATATGAAAAAGTTCCTTTGTATGCTTTTATTTTCAAGTTCAAAATGCCAATAAGATAAAAACTGTAGTCAATATGTATATGGATGTAGGGATATGATTATTGCATGCCAAATCCATATAAACCAACTACAATGCTGAGGAACGATTCCTCAAAATTTTCAAAATTAAGAATATTTTCAATATTTGAAAATGTGAGAGATGGGGCACAGGTATTAACATGCGATAATCTGTTTGATAAGTGATCAAAAATAATGAGTCCCTGTGAAATATTTGAGGGTAATTGTGGACAACCTACAAGGGCCTGCAAAATATGTCCTGTATTAATTTGTACATCTCATTCTTCAAATCCACTATCAGGGTTGATCCAGGTTGTGGAAACTTTCTTTTCTGAAAAGAAACAAAGAATTAAATGGACTACCGCATTTTTAAATACATATAATATCATTCACACTGAACAATTTAATGGCAATTTAAATCTTTGCTTAAAAGCATATCATAACTTGCCTTTAACCATTGACAATATTTATATATTTTATCAATAATTCTAGAACTGATTGATGAAAACTACCTGTAGGTCTTTTTCTGTTAAGATTTTAAAAGCCTCAAACCGTTCTTAGAATATATCGTTAAATCTGAACTCAATAAATAACTTTCATTCATCACACATAACTTACTTTTTATCAAATTTATTTTAATTTAATAAAAATATTCTGTAACATTGCTAGTATATTATTACCAATTTAATACTTACTTTTAACTCTGTTTAATAATTTTTTCAAATTATAGATGATAGTCTTCTCTTTTTCTAACTTTCCATCTTTGCGCTTTCATAGAATCTGTACTAGAACCACTGATTTCCATAATGCCTGCCAAACAGTTTTCAAAAAATTGCGAGAGCGGGGGTATTCTAAACGATACCTCCGCAGCATTAAAAGCAAAACTCTTTTTGAAATTGAAGAAAGGACATCTAATCAAGCTCCTATACTTAATCAATCTTTTGGATCTAGGCCGTGCGGTTCTACGAGATGTAGAACTTGCAAGCATATTTTAACAACCGGTAGTTTCTTCAATAAGAATAATGGCAAACAATTTTCGATAAACGGTCAACTTTCATGCCTTAGTACTAACATAATTTACCTAATATCGTGCGAAAAATGTCCCATGCAATATGTAGGAGAGACTAAGAATTCTTTAAGGGAACGAATAAATGGTCACCGTTTCGATATCATTCACCATCTTGATAAACCCATTGGTAATCATTTCAACTCCACCAACCACAATTTAAGTGATATGAAGGTGACTCCAATCGAGCAAGTGATCTTGGAGGAAGAAATCAATCCCAAATCTTCAAGACTATACAGGGAGAGCTTTTGGATCAACCAACTACAAACCGCTGCTCCATCTGGATTAAATATCCAATATGATTCACAGATTATACCATTTGTAACACAGTTCAACAGTACTTCATGCCAAGCTTCTAGGGTTGTTAAACGCTACTATTCCGAGTTACAAAACAGATTCCCAACTATCTTTTATAAAAAACTGGTCGTGGCCTACTCAAAAAATAGAAACCTTAGTGATATCCTTGTCCGTGGTAGACTTGATCCAATTAACTAGATTTTATTGACTGTCGTATTGACTATAATCATTACCCTTTGTTTCAGTGCAATTACTTAGTATCATTTTTAAAAGTTTTATTTTTCCAGAATTTTTTATAAAAATGTTTATATTTCCAAATGTCCAGCCAGCATTTTGTTTTACCTTAATGGCTTTTAATTAATAATTTAATTTTCATTTTTAGTGAAAGAGGCAAATTGAAAGAAACTAGTATTTGTATATGTCATATAATATGATATAATTTGATGATTTTTCTGACTCTAAGGTCTATATTACAAGTAATTTAACATGCTAACAATTTACTTAACAATAGTGAACTCAACTTTAACCCTGTGCCAGTGCCTTCTGTTGAACAGTAACTTGTTACTTTCAACCACCCTAATTTCTAACTTTCCATCATCATCAGTTATAAAACTTACTTTAAAAAATACTATAATTACAGTAGGGGCTGGAAAGGCATCTTTTACCAGATATAACTGTGATTCTTCCGGATTATTTTGTAACAAATGCAAAATATTGTACAGTTTAAGTCCTAAAATGGAAATTGTTGAAAATGTACATAATATCTAACTATAGATTAGATCAAATTTTTTAGTCTGAACTCTTCCAAAATGTTTTAAACTTAGCTCTGTTGTCTATTTATCTCTGTCTGTTGTCTATTTATCTCTGTCTGTTGTCTATTT
>CM060203.1:21345177-21393164 GCA_030562195.1 Nipponacmea schrenckii
CCGAAATAGAGCGTGAACTCAAAATACTAGTAACCAGGTCTAAATAATAAGACTCAAGATATTTTCACCAACAATATCAAAAGGATGAATCCAATCCATGTCTTAATTGAGATTCCATTGAAAACCAAAAAACAACAACACATCATTAACATCATTCCAAAAACAACGCAGATTAGGCCCACTGTTATTTTAAATTTACAATATGGCTGACAAGGATGTATATTACATGTATGAACCCGAAATGGATTTTTGTTTCATTAAGTCAGTCTATATATAGTAGAAGTGTTTATTGTCGTTAATTTTGACTGAGATTAAATTGTGTTTTAGTAGTAGTAATAGAGTATAGAGTTAGGTATAATAAGTCAGTCTGTATATAGTAGAAGTGTTTATAGTCGTTAATTTTGACTGAGATTAAATTGTGTTTTAGTAGTAGTAATAGAGTATAGAGTTAGGTATAATAAGTCAGTCTGTATATAGTAGAAGTGTTTATAGTTGTTAATTTTGACTGAGATTAAATTGTGTTTTAGTAATAGAGTATAGAGTAAGGTATAATAAGTCAGTCTGTATATAGTAGAAGTGTTTATAGTCGTTAATTTTGACTGAGATTAAATTGTGTTTTAGTAATAGAGTATAGAGTAAGGTATAATAAGTCAGTCTGTATATAGTAGAAGTGTATATAGTCGTTAATTTTGACTGAGATTATATTGTGTTTTAGTAGTAGTAATAGAGTATAGAGTAAGGTATAATAAGTCAGTCTGTATATAGTAGAAGTGTTTATAGTTGTTAATTTTGACTGAGATTAAATTGTGTTTTAGTAGTAGTAATAGAGTATAGAGTTAGGTATAATAAGTCAGTCTGTATATAGTAGAAGTGTATATAGTCGTTAATTTTGACTGAGATTAAATTGTGTTTTAGTAGTAGTAATAGAGTATAGAGTTAGGTATAATAAGTCAGTCTGTATATAGTAGAAGTGTATATAGTCGTTAATTTTGACTAAGATTAAATTGTGTTTTAGTAGTAGTAATAGAGTATAGAGTAAGGTATAATAAGTCAGTCTGTATATAGTAGAAGTGTATATAGTCGTTAATTTTGACTAAGATTAAATTGTGTTTTAGTAGTAGTAATAGAGTATAGAGTAAGGTATAATAAGTCAGTCTGTATATAGTAGAAGTGTCTATAGTTGTTAATTTTGACTGAGATTAAATTGTGTTTTAGTAATAGAGTATAGAGTAAGGTATAATAAGTCAGTCTGTATATAGTAGAAGTGTTTATAGTCGTTAATTTTGACTGAGATTAAATTGTGTTTTAGTAATAGAGTATAGAGTAAGGTATAATAAGTCAGTCTGTATATAGTAGAAGTGTATATAGTCGTTAATTTTGACTGAGATTAAATTGTGTTTTAGTAGTAGTAATAGAGTATAGAGTAAGGTATAATAAGTCAGTCTGTATATAGTAGAAGTGTCTATAGTCGTTAATTTTGACTGAGATTAAATTGTGTTTTAGTAGTAGTAATAGAGTATAGAGTAAGGTATAATAAGTCAGTCTGTATATAGTAGAAGTGTATATAGTCGTTAATTTTGACTAAGATTAAATTGTGTTTTAGTAGTAGTAATAGAGTATAGAGTAAGGTATAATAAGTCAGTCTGTATATAGTAGAAGTGTTTATAGTCGTTAATTTTGACTGAGATTAAATTGTGTTTTAGTAATAGAGTATAGAGTAAGGTATAATAAGTCAGTCTTTATATAGTAGAAGTGTTTATAGTCGTTAATTTTGACTGAGATTAAATTGTGTTTTAGTAATAGAGTATAGAGTAAGGTATAATAAGTCAGTCTGTATATAGTAGAAGTGTCTATAGTCGTTAATTTTGACTGAGATTAAATTGTGTTTTAGTAGTAGTAATAGAGTATAGAGTAAGGTATAATAAGTCAGTCTGTATATAGTAGAAGTGTATATAGTTGTTAATTTTGACTAAGATTATATTGTGTTTTTTAGTAATAGAGTATAGAGTAAGGTATAATAAGTCAGTCTGTATATAGTAGAAGTGTATATAGTCGTTAATTTTGACTGAGATTAAATTGTGTTTTAGTAGTAGTAATAGAGTATAGAGTAAGGTATAATAAGTCAGTCTGTATATAGTAGAAGTGTATTTTAGTCGTTAATTTTGACTGAGATTAAATTGTGTTTTAGTAGTAGTAATAGAGTATAGAGTAAGGTATAATAAGTCAGTCTGCATATAGTAGAAGTGTCTTTTAGTCGTTAATTGTTTACTGAGATTAAATTGTGTTTTAGTAATAGAGTATAGAGTAAGGTATAATAAGTCAGTCTGTATATAGTAGAAGTGTATATAGTTGTTAATTTTGACTGAGATTAAATTGTGTTTTAGTAGTAGTAATAGAGTATAAAGTAAGGTATAATAAGTCAGTCTGTATATAGTAGAAGTGTTTATAGTCGTTAATTTTGACTGAGATTATATTGTGTTTTAGTAGTAGTAATAGAGTATAGAGTAAGGTATAATAAGTCAGTCTGTATATAGTAGAAGTGTTTATAGTCGTTAATTTTGACTGAGATTAAATTGTGTTTTAGTAGTAGTAATAGAGTATAGAGTAAGGTATAATAAGTCAGTCTGTATATAGTAGAAGTGTTTATAGTCGTTAATTTTGACTGAGATTAAATTGTGTTTTAGTAGTAGTAATAGAGTATAGAGTAAGGTATAATAAGTCAGTCTGTATATAGTAGAAGTGTTTATAGTCGTTAATTTTGACTAAGATTAAAATGTGTTTTAGTAGTAGTAATAGAGTATAGAGTAAGGTATAATAAGTCAGTCTGTATATAGTAGAAGTGTATATAGTTGTTAATTTTGACTGAGATTAAATTGTGTTTTAGTAGTAGTAATAGAGTATAGAGTAGGTATAATAAGTCAGTCTGTATATAGTAGAAGTGTTTATAGTTGTTAATTTTGACTGAGATTAAATTGTGTTTTAGTAGTAGTAATAGAGTATAGAGTAAGGTATAATAAGTCAGTCTGTATATAGTAGAAGTGTTTATAGTTGTTAATTTTGACTGAGATTAAATTGTGTTTTAGTAGTAGTAATAGAGTATAGAGTAAGGTATAATAAGTCAGTCTGTATATAGTAGAAGTGTTTATAGTCGTTAATTTTGACTAAGATTATATTGTGTTTTAGTAATAGAGTATAGAGTAAGGTATAATAAGTCAGTCTGTATATAGAAGAAGTGTATATAGTCGTTAATTTTGACTGAGATTAAATTGTGTTTTAGTAATAGAGTATAGAGTTAGGTATAATAAGTCAGTCTGTATATAGTAGAAGTGTTTATAGTTGTTAATTTTGACTGAGATTAAATTGTGTTTTAGTAGTAGTAATAGAGTATAGAGTAAGGTATAATAAGTCAGTCTGTATATAGTAGAAGTATATATAGTTGTTAATTTTGACTGAGATTAAATTGTGTTTTAGTAGTAGAAATAGAGTATAGAGTTAGGTATAATAAGTCAGTCTGTATATAGTAGAAGTGTATATAGTTGTTAATTTTGACTGAGATTAAATTGTGTTTTAGTAATAGAGTATAGAGTTAGGTATAATAAGTCAGTCTGTATATAGTAGAAGTGTATATAGTCGTTAATTTTGACTGAGATTAAATTGTGTTTTAGTAGTAGTAATAGAGTATAGAGTAAGGTATAATAAGTCAGTCTGTATATAGTAGAAGTGTATATAGTTGTTAATTTTGACTGAGATTATATTGTGTTTTAGTAGTAGTAATAGAGTATAGAGTAAGGTATAATAAGTCAGTCTGTATATAGTAGAAGTGTTTATAGATGTTAATTTTGACTTAGATTAAATTGTGTTTTAGTAGTAGTGATAGAGTATAGAGTAAGGTATAATAAGTCAGTCTGTATATAGTAGAAGTGTTTATAGTCGTTAATTTTGACTGAGATTAAATTGTGTTTTAGTAGTAGTAATAGAGTATAGAGTTAGGTATAATAAGTCAGTCTGTATATAGTAGAAGTGTATATAGTTGTTAATTTTGACTGAGATTAAATTGTGTTTTAGTAATAGAGTATAGAGTTAGGTATAATAAGTCAGTCTGTATATAGTAGAAGTGTATATAGTCGTTAATTTTGACTGAGATTAAATTGTGTTTTAGTAATAGAGTATAGAGTAAGGTATAATAAGTCAGTCTGTATATAGTAGAAGTGTTTATAGTCGTTAATTTTGACTGAGATTAAATTGTGTTTTAGTAATAGAGTATAGAGTTAGGTATAATAAGTCAGTCTGTATATAGTAGAAGTGTTTATAGTCGTTAATTTTGACTGAGATTAAATTGTGTTTTAGTAGTAGTAATAGAGTATAGAGTAAGGTATAATAAGTCAGCCTGTATATAGTAGAAGTGTTTATAGTTGTTAATTTTGACTGAGATTAAATTGTGTTTTAGTAATAGAGTATAGAGTAAGGTATAATAAGTCAGTCTGTATATAGTAGAAGTGTTTATAGTTGGTAATTTTGACTGAGATTATGTTGTGTTTTAGTAGTAGTAATAGAGTATATAGTAAGGTATAATAAGTCAGTCTGTATATAGTAGAAGTGTCTATAGTTGTTAATTTTGACTGAGATTAAATTGTGTTTTAGTAATAGAGTACAGAGTTAGGTATAATAAGTCAGTCTGCATATAGTAGAAGTGTATATAGTCGTTAATTTTGACTGAGATTAAATTGTGTTTTAGTAATAGAGTATAGAGTTAGGTATAATAAGTCAGTCTGTATATAGTAGAAGTGTCTATAGTCGTTAATTTTGACTGAGATTAAATTGTGTTTTAGTAGTAGTAATAGAGTATAGAGTAAGGTATAATAAGTCAGTCTGTATATAGTAGAAGTGTTTATAGTTGTTAATTTTGACTGAGATTAAATTGTGTTTTAGTAGTAGTAATAGAGTATAGAGTAAGGTATAATAAGTCAGTCTGTATATAGTAGAAGTGTATATAGTCGTTAATTTTGATTGAGATTAAATTGTGTTTCAGTAGTAGTAATAGAGTATAGAGTAAGGTATAATAAGTCAGTCTGTATATAGTAGAAGTGTTTATAGTCGTTAATTTTGACTAAGATTATATTGTGTTTTAGTAGTAGTAATAGAGTATAGAGTTAGATATAATAAGTGGGTCTATGTATAGTAGAAGTGTTTATAGTTGTTAATTTTGACTGAGATTAAATTGTGTTTTAGTAGTAGTAATAGAGTATAGAGTAAGGTATAATAAGTCAGTCTGTATATAGTAGAAGTGTATATAGTCGTTAATTTTGACTGAGATTAAATTGTGTTTTAGTAATAGAGTATAGAGTAAGGTATAATAAGTCAGTCTGTATATACTAGAAGTGTATTTTAGTTGTTAATTTTGACTGAGATTAAATTGTGTTTTAGTAGTAGTAATAGAGTATAGAGTAAGGTATAATAAGTCAGTCTGTATATAGTAGAAGTGTATATAGTCGTTAATTTTGACTGAGATTAAATTGTGTTTTAGTAGTAGTAATAGAGTATAGAGTAAGGTATAATAAGTCAGTCTGTATATAGTAGAAGTGTATTTTAGTCGTTAATTTTGACTGAGATTAAATTGTGTTTTAGTAGTAGTAATAGAGTATAGAGTAAGGTATAATAAGTCAGTCTGTATATAGTAGAAGTGTTTATAGTTGTTAATTTTGACTGAGATTAAATTGTGTTTTAGTAGTAGTAATAGAGTATAGAGTAAGGTATAATAAGTCAGTCTGTATATAGTAGAAGTGTATATAGTTGTTAATTTTGACTGAGATTATATTGTGTTTTAGTAGTAGTAATAGAGTATAGAGTAAGGTATAATAAGTCAGTCTGTATATAGTAGAAGTGTATATAGTTGTTAATTTTGACTGAGATTAAATTGTGTTTTAGTAGTAGTAATAGAGTATAGAGTAAGGTATAATAAGTCAGTCTGTATATAGTAGAAGTGTTTATAGTTGTTAATTTTGACTGAGATTAAATTGTGTTTTAGTAGTAGTAATAGAGTATAGAGTAAGGTATAATAAGTCAGTCTGTATATAGTAGAAGTGTTTATAGTTGTTAATTTTGACTGAGATTAAATTGTGTTTTAGTAGTAGTAATAGAGTATAGAGTAAGGTATAATAAGTCAGTCTGTATATAGTAGAAGTGTTTTATAGTCGTTAATTTTGACTAAAATTATATTGTTTTTAGTAATAGAGTATAGAGTAAGGTATAATAAGTCAGTCTGTATATAGAAAAAGTGTTATAGTGTTAATTTTGACTGAGATTAAATTGTGTTTTAGTAATAGAGTATAGAGTTAGGTATAATAAGTCAGTCTGTATATAGTAGAAGTGTTTATAGTTGTTAATTTTGACTGAGATTAAATTGTGTTTTAGTAGTAGTAATAGAGTATAGAGTAAATATAATAAGTCAGTCTGTATATAGTAGAAGTTTATAGTTGTTAATTTTGACTGAGATTAAATTGTGTTTTAGTAGTAGAAATAGAGTATAGAGTTAGGTATAATAAGTCAGTCTGTATATAGTAGAAGTGTTATAGTTGTTAATTTTGACTGAGATTAAATTGTGTTTTAGTAATAGAGTATAGAGTTAGGTATAATAAGTCAGTCTGTATATAGTAGAAGTGTATATAGTCGTTAATTTTGACTGAGATTAAATTGTGTTTTAGTAGTAGTAATAGAGTATAGAGTAAAGGGATAATAAGTCAGTCTGTATATAGTAGAAGTGTTATAGTTGTTAATTTTGACTGAGATTAATTGTGTTTTTTAAATAATAGAGTATAGAGTAAAGGGATAATAAGTCAGTCTGTATATAGTAGAAGTGTTTATAGTGTTAATTTTGACTTAGATTAAATTGTGTTTTAGTAGTAGTATAGAGTATAGAGTAAGGTATAATAAGTCAGTCTGTTTTATAGAAGTGTTTATAGTCGTTAATTTTGACTGAGATTAAATTGTGTTTTAGTAGTAGTAATAGAGATAGAGTTAGGTATAATAAGTCAGTCTGTATATAGTAGAAGTGTTATAGTTGTTAATTTTGACTGAGATTAAATTGTGTTTTTGTAATAGAGTATAGAGTTAGGTATAATAAGTCAGTCTGTATATAGTAGAAGTGTATATAGTGTTAATTTTGACTGAGATTAAATTGTGTTTTAGTAATAGAGTATAGAGTAAGGTATAATAAGTCAGTCTGTATATATAGAAGTGTTTATAGTCGTTAATTTTGACTGAGATTAAATTGTGTTTTTAGTAATAGAGTATAGAGTTAGGTATAATAAGTCAGTCTGTATATAGTAGAAGTGTTTATAGTCGTTAATTTTGACTGAGATTAAATTTTGTTTTAGTAGTAGTAATAGAGTATAGAGTAAAGGGATAATAAGTCAGCCCGTATATAGTAGAAGTGTTTATAGTTGTTAATTTTGACTGAGATTAAATTGTGTTTTAGTAATAGAGTATAGAGTAAAGGGATAATAAGTCAGTCTGTATATAGTAGAAGTGTTTATAGTTGGTAATTTTGACTGAGATTATTTGTGTTTTAGTAGTAGTAATAGAGTATAAGTAAAGGGATAATAAGTCAGTCTGTATATAGTAGAAGTGTTATAGTTGTTAATTTTGACTGAGATTAAATTGTGTTTTAGTAATAGAGTAAGAGTTAGGTATAATAAGTCGTCTGAATAGTAGAAGTGTATATAGTCGTTAATTTTGACTAGATTAAATTGTGTTTTAGTAATAGAGTATAGAGTTAGGTATAATAAGTCAGTCTGTATATAGTAGAAGTGTTATAGTCGTTAATTTTGACTGAGATTAAATTGTGTTTTATAGTAGTAATAGAGTATAGAGTAAGGTATAATAAGTCAGTCTGTATATAGTAGAAGTGTTTATAGTTGTTAATTTTACTGAGATTAAATTGTGTTTTAGTAGTAGTAATAGAGTATAGAGTAAGGTATAATAAGTCAGTCTGTATATAGTAGAAGTGTTATAGTGTTAATTTTATTTAGATTAAATTGTGTTTAGTAGTAGTAATAGAGTATAGAGTAAGGTATAATAAGTCAGTCTGTATATAGTAGAAGTGTTTATAGTGTTAATTTTACTAAAATTATATTGTGTTTTAGTAGTAGTAATAGAGTATAGAGTTAGTATAATAAGTGGGGCTTTATAGTAGAATGTTTATAGTTGTTAATTTTGACTGAGATTAAATTGTGTTTTAGTAGTAGTAATAGAGTATAGAGTAAGGTATAATAAGTCAGTCTGTATATAGTAGAAGTGTTATAGTCGTTATTTTGACTGAGATTAAATTGTGTTTTAGTAATAGAGTATAGAGTAAGGTATAATAAGTCAGTCTGTATATATAGAAGTGTTTATAGTTGTTTATTTTGACTGAGATTATATTGTGTTTTAGTAGTAGTAATAGAGTATAGAGTAAGGTATAATAAGTCAGTCTGTAATAGTAGAAGTGTATATAGTCGTTAAATTTTTACTGAGATTAAATTGTGTTTTAGTAGTAGTTATAGAGTATAGAGTAAGGTATAATAAGTCAGTCTGTATATAGTAGAAGTGTATATAGTCGTTAATTTTGACTGAGATTAAATTGTGTTTTAGTAGTAGTAATAGAGTATAGAGTAAGGTATAATAAGTCAGTCTGTATATAGTAGAAGTGTATATAGTTGTTAATTTTGACTGAGATTAAATTGTATTTTAGTAGTAGTAATAGAGTATAGAGTAAGGTATAATAAGTCAGTCTGTATATAGTAGAAGTGTTTATAGTTGTTAATTTTGACTGAGATTTAATTGTGTTTTAGTAGTAGTAATAGAGTATAGAGTTAGGTATAATAAGTCAGTCTGTATATAGTAGAAGTGTTTATAAATGTTAATTTTGAGTTAGATTAAATTGTGTTTTAGTAGTAGTAATAGAGTATAGAGTAAGGTATAATAAGTCAGTCTGTATATAGTAGAAGTGTTTATAGTTGTTAATTTTGACTGAGATTAAAATGTGTTTAAGTAGTAGTAATAGAGCATAGAGTTAGGTATAATAAGTCAGTCTATATATAGTAGAAGTGTTTATAGTTGTTAATTTTGACTTAGATTAAATTGTGTTTTAGTAGTAGTAATAGAGTATAGAGTTAGGTATAATAAGTCAGTCTGTATATAGTAGAAGTGTTTATAGTTGTTAATTTTGATTTAGATTAAATTGTGTTTTAGTAGTAGTAATAGAGTATAGAGTAAGGTATAATAAGTCAGTCTGTAAATAGTAGAAGTGTTTATAGTTGTTAATTTTGACTGAGATTAAATTGTGTTTTAGTAGTAGTAATAGAGTATAGAGTTAGGTATAATAAGTCAGTCTGTAAATAGTTGAAGTGTTTATAGTTGTTAATTTTGACTTAGATTAAATTGTGTTTTAGTAGTATTAATAGAGTATAGAGTTAGGTATAATAAGTCAGTCTGTATATAGTAGAAGTGTTTATAGTTGTTAATTTTGACTGAGATTAAATTGTGTTTTAGTAGTAGTAATAGAGTATAGAGTTAGGTATAATAAGTCAGTCTGTATATAGTAGAAGTGTTTATAGTTGTTAATTTTGACTGAGATTAAATTGTGTTTTAGTAGTAGCAATAGAGTATAGAGTTAGGTATAATAAGTCAGTCTGTATATAGTAGAAGTGTTTATAGTCGTTAATTTTGACTGAGATTAAATTGTGTTTTAGTAGTAGTAATAGAGTATAGAGTTAGGTATAATAAGTCAGTCTATATATAGTAGAAGTGTTTATAGTTGTTAATTTTGACTTAGATTAAATTGTGTTTTAGTAGTAGTAATAGAGTATAGAGTAAGGTATAATAAGTCAGTCTGTATGTAGTAGAAGTGTTTATAGTTGTTAATTTTGACTGAGATTAAATTGTGTTTTAGTAGTAGTAATAGAGTATAGAGTAAGGTATAATAAGTCAGTCTGTATATAGTAGAAGTGTTTATAGTCGTTAATTTTGACTGAGATTAAATTGTGTTTTAGCAGTAGTAATAGAGTATAGAGTTAGGTATAATAAGTCAGTCTGTATATAGTAGAAGTGTTTATAGTTGTTAATTTTGACTGAGATTAAATTGTGTTTTAGTAGTAGTAATAGAGTATAGAGTTAGGTATAATAAGTCAATCTGTATATAGTAGAAGTGTTTATAGTTGTTAATTTTGACTGAGATTAAAATGTGTTTTAGTAGTAGTAATAGAGTATAGAGTTAGGTATAATAAGTCAGTCTGTATATAGTAGAAGTGTTTATAGTCGTTAATTTTGACTGAGATTAAATTGTGTTTTAGTAGTAGTAATAGAGTATAGAGTAAGGTATAATAAGTCAGTCTATATATAGTAGAAGTGTCTATAGTCGTTAATTTTGAGTTAGATTAAATTGTGTTTTAGTAGTAGTAATAGAGTATAGAGTAAGGTATAATAAGTCAGTCTGTATGTAGTAGAAGTGTTTATAGTTGTTAATTTTGACTGAGATTAAATTGTGTTTTAGTAGTAGTAATAGAGTATAGAGTTAGGTATAATAAGTCAGTCTGTATATAGTAGAAGTGTTTATAGTTGTTAATTTTGACTGAGATTAAATTGTGTTTTAGTAGTAGTAATAGAGTATAGAGTAAGGTATAATAAGTCAGTCTGTATATAGTAGAAGTGTCTATAGTTGTTAATTTTGACTGAGATTAAATTGTGTTTTAGTAGTAGTAATAAGGTATAGAGTAAGGTATAATAAGTCAGTCTGTATATAGTAGAAGTGTATATAGTTGTTAATTTTGACTGAGATTATATTGTATTTTAGTAGTAGTAATAGAGTATAGAGTTAGGTATAATAAGTCAGTCTGTATATAGTAGAAGTGTTTATAGTTGTTAATTTTGACTGAGATTAAATTGTGTTTTAGTAGTAGTAATAGAGTATAGAGTTAGGTATAATAAGTCAGTCTGTATATAGTGGAAGTGTTTATAGTTGTTAATTTTGACTGAGATTAAATTGTATTTTAGTAGTAGTAATAGAGTATAGAGTTAGGTATAATAAGTCAGTCTGTATATAGTAGAAGTGTCTATAGTTGTTAATTTTGACTGAGATTAAATTGTGTTTTAGTAGTAGTAATAGAGTATAGAGTTAGGTATAATAAGTCAGTCTGTATATAGTAGAAGTGTTTATAGTTGTTAATTTTGACTGAGATTAAATTGTGTTTTAGTAGTAGTAATAGAGTATAGATTTAGGTATAATAAGTCAGTCTGTATATAGTAGAAGTGTTTATAGTTGTTAATTTTGACTGAGATTAAATTGTGTTTTAGTAGTAGTAATAGAGTATAGAGTAAGGTATAATAAGTCAGTCTGTATATAGTAGAAGTGTTTATAGTTGTTAATTTTGACTGAGATTAAATTGTATTTTAGTAGTAGTAATAGAGTATAGAGTTAGGTATAATAAGTCAGTCTGTAAATAGTAGAAGTGTTTATAGTTGTTAATTTTGACTGAGATTAAATTGTGTTTTAGTAGTAGTAATAGAGTATAGAGTAAGGTATAATAAGTCAGTCTGTATATAGTAGAAGTGTTTATAGTTGTTAATTTTGACTGAGATTAAATTGTGTTTTAGTAGTAGTAATAGAGTATAGAGTAAGGTATAATAAGTCAGTCTGTATATAGTAGAAGTGTTTATAGTCGTTAATTTTGACTGAGATTAAATTGTGTTTTAGTAGTAGGCCTAGTAATAGAGTATAGAGTAAAACCTCACCAAAAATGTCTTTAATACAAATCCACTGCCCTACAACTTATTTCGGGTCAGGAGACATTCAGAAATCTCTAACAAAAATTATGGTATATTATATTATAAAGAAATTCGTCTGCTACAATATTCAAGTTTAATAATCTTCTCTAACAATATCAATCGAGAAAATTCAACATCTGTCGTCTGGTAGTCATGATATTAAATTGTGTTTCTTTTCTATTCTATGTTCATTTTAAATGAGGGTTTCTGATTTTACGATGTTCTCTGGTAAGGAGTTCCAAGAGTTGATTAGAAAGTTCTGTCTTTATTTCAAGTCTTGGGTGGAGTTGAACAAGTTTTTTACAAGATGACTGAACAAGGAAGTTTTTTTGAAAATACCGATTTAAAATATCAAAATACTTTAAGAGTTGATCTACGTAATAAATTATTCAGTCGGTTGATATGTATTTTTTGTATATATTTTTAATTATACAAGCGATGTCTACTAAAGAATATCTTATTGGGTGATAACTATATTTATCATATAAGTGATCTCTACTGTAGAAAACCGTATTTTGTGACAAGGAAGTATATTATATTTATGGACCCGAATTGGATTTTTACAATTCTTACTGATTCTTGTCCATTTTAGGTTCCTGTAAAGTCGAAAGCTTCAAAGAGTGATTTTTGTTTATAATAAGTCGGTCTGTGTATTGTAGAGGTGTTTGGACTGAGATTAAAGTGATTTGGTAGGTACTGGGTCAGTGGATGTCAATTTATGTTTCTGTTCTATGTTCAGGTTGGACTTGAATTGTTTGAGGGTTTCAGATTTTACGATGTTCTCTGGTAAGGAGTTCCAGGAGTTGATTAGTCAGATAGAGAAAAAGTTCTGTCTTTATTTCAAGTCTTGGATGGGGTTGAACAAGCTTTTTACAAGATGGCTGAACAAGGAAATATTTTGAAAATACAGAATTAGAATCAGAATACTTTAAGAGTTGTTCTACGTAATCAATTATTCAACCGGTTGATTTGACATTTTCAAATAATTTAATTTGTATAAAACGTTTTGTATACTTACTCAGTTTTAAAGTCCCAAATTGATCCTTTATAACAGTCTAAAGAAGAACCATCAAGCCTCGTTTCTCTATAAATGACGGTTGACAGGGAAGTATTTGTATTTATTTATTTGGTGGACGAATCAACTAGCTAGCTTTATATAGCGCATTAGTCTGTTTGTAAATATTGGGTTATAAACAGGACTACTCTTTCAATATAGGACTACCCTTTCAATATAGGACTACCCTTTCAATATAGGACTACCCTTTCAATATAGGACTACCCTTTCAATATAGGACTACCCTTTCAATATAGGACTACCCTATCAAAATAGAAATGCTCACAAGGCTGAAGTTATATATATCTATGACATACGCCTATAGGAATAATGACATTTCTTTATAATGCGTGAGATATCAAAAACTCAATATAACAAAATCGTTATGAGACTTTGCTCAAAGCAAACCTTCTGTAGTGGCAATGGGTTGCATAAATATAAATTGGAACATTTTTGCAAAACTGAAAGTGCAATATTGCTACATGTGCGAAAAGTAGAAAAATAACCCCCATCGATTTTGGTGATCATCCGATAAATTTTCACTGAAATATTGTGTCTGACTAAACGTTTTTCGCCCCATTGCCCATAGTGTGAAACTCGTGCTCACTCTACGGGCTACAAATCTCTATGGATCTCTATGATTTTTATTTTGTGGGTCAGTGTCATTATGAAGAGGCTCCCTATCGATTTTCGTGATGATCCGATAATATTTCACCGAAATAGTGTGTCTGACTCCGTTTTTTTCCATTAGCTATTGGGTGCAACTCGTGCTCACTCTATTTGGCAAAAGTTCTCTATGGATTCCTTTGATTTTGATTGTGTAGGTTATTGTCATTATGTACATGATGTCTACTGATTTCGTAATGATCTTATAATTTTTCACCGAAATGTGTTCACGTTTTCATAGTGCAACTCTACAGACAACAATTATTTAGGGATTCTTTTTATTTTTATTTTGCCTTTTTAAAATGTTCTATAGAATAGACATGAACCAAATGTGAATAGACAACAAACAATGATTTGTACTTGCAATCAAATCTGCTAGTGGGCGTATGTAACCTTGCTTCGCAAGGCTATCTTTATTATCACAGTTTGACTTTTTACTATAAGCGGTTGGGGGAAAATCTCGAGGTCCACGCACAGAGCTGGCCTCAGCTCTTGTCTAAATGTAGTAACTAATCGTGAAATATGCTTTTGCATCCCAAGTATATTAACATTGGTCAAATCAAAATAATAACAGGGTTAGTGACTGAAATTGTGAGACACTGCAGCTAAGGTGAAGCTGAAACGGAACATGGCAATATATGTGTGTATATAGATAGTTGTTTGATAAAAGAATTTTGAACGAGTACTGATGTCATAATCAATTTATAATTCGTCGGGGATTAAATAGCAATAACGAGCTAATTTATTTTATTAAGTTTAAATAACAAAAGTACGAGTTCAAAGATCCTCTATACACGTATTCCAAGAAAACCCCTTTCTCCAAAAATGCGTAGAAACGTTCTACTATAATAGGCGTGTATTATTGTTTACATTCTTTGTTATAAAAAAATTACCAAATATATTTAGTTGATTTACCAATTCACCATGGTGGAAAATAAAGTTTTTAGATAAAAACCATCGGACTTTTCACCCACTTTTCACCTAGGTGGAAAATAAAATTTTTATTTCAAAATAAAAAAATAATTATGTCGTATGTAAGCCACCTATAAAACCAATACACGAGTTGTATCGAGAGGAAAGGAAACAATTTATACGATAGGTTAGTCAGCTGGTGGTACACAGTATTTTATTTCATTGTCAAACTATAGGCGTCGAGTGAAATAGGCCATAAAACGACCATCCTTAAAATCTTTTGTGTATATTCCGTAGTGGTTAATGCCTCAAAATAAAAGGCTTTCGTCTAATCTGTATTTAGTTGTTCAAATTTCAATGGAACAGTTTTTCACGTGATCTATTGCGTTTTCACACCAATAATGTCATTGTGACCAACGCTTAAATCTTCATACAATTTCACTATATTACATGACTAGTAATATGAATTGTTGTGTATTGCCTACATATTTATAATCTATGATTTGATTAATCTGGCCAGACAAATGATTGCAGCGATTTTAGTTGGTAAACTACATCGGCTCGTCAAGTACAGAACGTTAGACCTAATATGATAACATGACTTCAACTTTTACATAATATAATAACATGACTTCAACTTTTACCTAATATAATAACATGAATTCAACTTTTACCTAATATGATAACATGACTTCAGCTTTTACCTAATATGATAACATGACTTCAACTTTTACCTAATATAATAACATGTCTTCAACTTACTTAATATGATAACATGACTTCAACTTTTACCTAATATAATAACATGACTTCAACTTCTACCTAATATAAAAACATGACTTCAACTTTTACCTAATATGATAACATGACTTCAACTTTTACCTAATATGATAACATGACTTCAACTTTTACCTAATATAATAACATGACTTCAACTTTTACCTAATATGATAACATGACTTCAACTTTTACCTAATATAATAACATGACTTCAACTTTTACCCAATATGATAACATGACTTCAACTTTTATCTTATATAATAACATGACTTCAACTTTTACCTAATATAATAACATGACTTCAACTTTTACCTAATATGATAACATGACTTCAACTTTTACCTAATATGATAACATGACTTCAACTTTTACCTAATATGATAACATGACTTCAACTTTTACCTAATATGATAACATGACTTCAACTTTTACCTAATATGATAACATGACTTCAACTTTTACCTAATATGATAACATGACTTCAACTTTTACCTAATATGATAACATGACTTCAACTTTTACCTAATATAATAACATGACTTCAACTTTTACCTAATATGATAACATGACTTCAACTTTTACCTAATATGATAACATGACTTCAGCTTTTACCTAATATAATAACATGACTTCAACTTTTACCTAATATAATAACATGACTTCAACTTTTACCTAATATGATAACATGACTTCAACTTTTACATAATATGATAACATGACTTCAACTTTTACCTAATATGATAACATGACTTCCTCTTTTACCTAATATAATAACATGACTTCAACTTTTACCTAATATGATAACATGACTTCAACTTTTACCTAATATGATAACATGACTTCAACTTTTACCTAATATGATAACATGACTTCCTCTTTTACCTAATATAATAACATGACTTCAACTTTTACCTAATATGATAACATGACTTCAACTTTTACCTAATATGATTTAAAAGGATTTTAGTTCAGCCCTAGAACTGAATCGTCTCAAACAGTTAAAGTGAAAATCGTTTGCGAAACAACTGGGCAAGAAGGATTTGGTGTAGATTAGAACACCAAATGATTGTTACATGTTTTTACAAAGAACTCCAGGATGAATTCCATTATCTATACCAAACGTTTGGTCACTGCTTACAAAAGAAATAAAAATCTGTGGGTAATCTCTTATAACACCTAATACTTCTGACCCAGGCCAGTGCTTCTAAAGCAGAGTAACTTTTAAAACACCTAATACTATTTTCATGGCCAGAGCTTCTATAGGAGAGTATCTCTTATAACACCCAATACTTGTGTCCTGGACCAGTGCTTCTATAGGAGAGTTTCTCTTATAACACCCAATACTTGTGACCTAGACCAGTGCTTCAATAGGAGAGTATCTCTTATAAAACCCAATACTTGTGACCTAGACCAGTGCTTCTATAGGAGAGTATCTCTAATAGCACCCAATACTTGTGTCTAGACCAGTGCTTCTATAGGAGAGTATCTCTTATAACATCTAATACTTGTGAGCTAGGCCAGTGCTTCTATAAGAGAGTATCTATTATAACACCCAATACTTGTGACCTAGGCCAGTGCTTCTATAGGAGAGTATCTCTTATAACACTCTAATCCAATTTAAATATAGGAAAATGTTAAAACGTAATCTTTAGAATAGTTTTGGTATTTGAAAAATAACTGTTGGAATTTTTTACTTAAACTTTTCGGTTCGGTTCAGGGACACTTTTCAAAAGATTTTGGTTTAAAGTTTTCATAAATTTGAACACAAAGTATTTCTGACCTACAAAAACAAACAGACTGGCCCTGTACCGTATTTTTACAATACCCATTATTACCGTCATAAATCATCAGTATGGACTGGTCTCTTTAACCCTATTGTCCATCCATGAATTGAAGTGAGCTATTGTAATTAACAAGAGACTACCCTTCTGTTTTCAATAATGATTCGGTTATAGCCTACAAACGAAACAAAAGTAGGAGAATTCTACGTAACGATATTTAATTTGAAACCTGCTTAGCAACTTTAAACAATAATTACTTAATTCTTTAGTCATGACACCTGGTTAGTCAAACCAGGTTTAAGATTTAAAAGGTCTGTTCCATGAGGTAATGTTCCGTTAACAATAATTGCTCATTAGTTTATGAAATATCCTTATAGATCTTTGCATATTCGATGTCGGTGTTAAAAAGACATTTCTGCGAACAATCTATACATTCCTAATTAATATTTAAACAATTTTGATTTTTTTGTTTTTTTATTATTTATTTATGTATTCTAAGAAACATGAATGACATGACATGCGAAGAAAATACAGTTTATGAATGGAAAAGAAAGAGAATACACAGAAAGAGGAATGCTGGAAGTCTGATCCATTTAACTGGTGTTGATATCCTTATCAAATTATTTCCCATAGAACGTGTGGATAGAAATCACGTCATGACATCCGGTGGGAGATAGTGACAGTGATTTTGGTGATAAATATGTATTATTTTAGAAATATTTTTACCTGTTCTCAATAGATTGTTTTTTCAATGACATTATTAAAGATAAGATATCTTGGCGTCATGTCATTTATGAATTGAAAAGTTTTGTTTTGTAACGTATATAATTTTATTTTGAGCTTCTTTGTTAAACGCGTACGTACCAACCCTACCAGCACAATTGTCAACTTGTATTTCGACTATAGAGCAATTTTAATCGATTCTCTCAATACCTGCTACAATATTCTATGTTAACGCCATAGTGACACCCATTTACCACACCATTATATTTATATGATATTTATTGTAGTCAAGCATATTAACCATGTTTACAGGTAGGACGCCAGCTCTAGACTGACTCCAGGTGAGTATATACAAACACAGTGCGTATGCCCAATATATACATACATCACGTTAACATTAATTATACTTTCTTTTCTTTGTATGATGGATAAAAATGATCTATTAAAATCTGGAATGATTCACATTTAGAAAATTATTATTTTTTTTTTTTTTTTTTTTTTTTTTTAAATTTACTTAATAAAAATATGTTTCGATCATGGTATTTTTCTTTTTCTTAAAAATTCTCATTTTCATTATGAGTCTATCATCGGGTTAGACTGCCCTAAGACTCATGGGGATTATTCTGCCCCTCTTTAACAAAGCCCTTTAACGAGCCACTTTTCAACACACAGAGAGTTTGAAAGCCGGATGCACCAGTTAATAGAGGATACGTCCCCATTGTTCAAAACTTCTTGGATAGCTGCTATATCGATTCTGAGTCTTTTATCGTCCACCAATTTAGTGGAATAAACAGATTCCACTACACTTTTGTTGTCTATAAATGCAGTTATTGGAATGTCACCACAGTTTATTAACTCTTTCAATACACTCCTATAATACTGGCATGCCTGTAAACCTTCTTGAAGAGACAGGGCCTCGGCAGCTATTGTAGACCTCACGACTCGCTTAACCTTATTGGCTTGCCAAGATATTGGGCAGCTATTAAGTTCATTGTCCATAATCCAAATTATGTAAGCACCCATGCTTCCAACACCGTTGCATATATTACCGTGGGAAGCATCTGAATGCAAAATGATTTGCCACTCCCGAAATGTTAAAGAAAGAAAATTGAGGATTGGGTGTTTTTAAGCTTTCGAATTCCTTTGATAGCCCTACACAAATCACTAACAAGTCTAGATTTTAACTTTGTGCTAAGTTCTATAGTTTCAAATGCAAAATCTGGTCTTGAACCTCTAACAGCCCAGTTTAAACGACCTATCAACTGTCTGAATAAGGTTTTTTCACGTTCAGTTAGGGCTTCATTTTTCAATAACGTACGTTTAGGGCATACAACACCATTTGTAAGATTTTCGACATAAGCAGTTTGATTAACAAGAATTCCCTTTTCTATATTTTTGATCTGAAACCCTATATAGGTAAAGTCCTTTTCCTCAATTTTTCCTGCACAAAATCTTTCCCTTAACTTGGACATTACATTTCTATCAAAAATTCTCCCGCGTGAAGAAAATCATCAACATGAAGGCATACCATACCTGTCAGAACATTTGTCTGGTCTCTGAGGAAAAACAAAGCTGGATCTAGTTTTGATTGCTTACAGCATAATTTCAACAGTTCATTCTTTACACTCAAGAAAATTTGTCTGGCTCCATCGTTTAGGCCATAGAGGCAGTGGTTCAATTTCCATAGAGTTTCTGAGGAACAGTCAGCTTCTGGTGGTGGAACTATGTAAACATCCCGCTCGAGCTGTTGCGCATTTTATATCAGTGGTCTTCACCATCCATTCTTTTTGGGAAGCTATCGTTAAGAAAATCCTTAGAATGTCTTTATTTACCGTGGGTGAATCTCGTTTGGTGTCTTCAAAGCCTCTTGCGACTAATCTCGCCTTGACACCATTTTCCTTTTCCACTATGTCCCATCTCGTAGATATGGCGGATTGACCTACATCTTCTACCTCATTGTAGGCATCAAAGGACTCTAGTCTTTTAAGTTCTTCTGCTTTGGCCAATGCCACTCGGTTCCCTGCTGAACTATCTTTAGTTTGCATTACTACAGCATTTACTTCATGATTTGAAATCTTACTCCATTCGACTTCATCCAAATTAACGCTTATATCTTCTCCAGATTCCAGGCGAACATTTTACCAATTTGGATTCCGGCTAGTTGTTTTACTAGCTCGGCTCAAAACACGAGCAGATAACCAATTTTCTTGATCTCAGCATCCCTTTTTTAAAAAAGATTTAAACTGTTCCCTTTCCAATGAGGGGTATTCTGTAACAATTGGTTCTCTTTCTCGAACTGGTTCCCCTACGTTAGCAGGCATAGGTTTTACCATTTCTTCAATATTTTCCTTAGTAAAAATTTCTTCACCCACTTTTACCAATCGATTGGGAGATACACGAACAAAGACTGCATCTTGCCGTCTTGAAAAACCACCTTGCCTGGTCCCAGCCACTTTTTCTTTATCTTCACGTTTGTAGAATACAAAATCCCCATTCTCTTATATCTGTTCAGCTGCACGCACTTTGGACCTCAGTGCACGTCGTACCCTCTCTCTGGCTTCACTCTCTATGAAGGCTTTGCGACCCTTTATGTAAGCTATTCAGATGTTTGGCAAAGGTTTCACTGGATGTACTTCCCGCAAGTGAAGATAAATGGTCAGTTAGTTTATTAAGGAGGTGTGGGTTTTTCCCAAAGACAAGTTGATGGGAGCTGTAATCGTTCCACATCTGTAAAGAATTTCTCGCCATATTGGCCCATGCTAATAATGTTTCCAGTTCTACATCTCCATTTTCTGCATGAAGTTTGGTTAGCATTGAGTCTGTAATGGCATGTACCCGCTCAAACAATCCATTCTGGAAAGGGCTATAAGCTGCAGTCGTGCAAATTTTAATGTTCAGTATTGATCCCACTTCACGAAGTTCTTCAGAATTGAATTCACCTCCATTATCGCTCATGAGAGATTGCATGACACCAAATACAGCTATCCACTTAATCATAAGAGCATCAATAATATTGGTTGTCTTTTTCCTGCTCACGAAAACTGATACAGTATAGCGTGACCACATGTCAATCATGTGCAAAATCCAGACTTTGTCAGTCCATTGTTTTAAGTCAATTGCCACCTTTTGATTAAAAGTATTTGCCATCGGCATGGCAACTACTGGACGTGGAGGTGTCTTCGCATATATTTTGCACAAAAGGCAGTTTGTGTAAATAGACACCAAGTCATCTTTCAAATCCGGACGCCACACTCCGGCATCTTTGAGAAGCGCGACCAATTTCTCTTCTGAGGGATGGGCAAACTGGCGGTGAAGTTTCAGTAATGCCTGTTTCAAACTTTTCATTGACGACACAGAAAGACTCTATGAGTATTTCACAAAGATTGTCAAAAGGGATGCAGTAGTGTCCGGATGACGTAAGATTAAGAAGGATCTCTTTACCAAACATTTCTGCTTATCATTAATCAAATCCAACTTTATCTTTGCCTTCTTCATCGCAGTTCGCGACAATAGGAGAGGGATATCAGAGTCCACTACATCAGTTTTTAATGTGACATCAACACCAGCCATAGTCGCAGGCAAATCATATTCGTTAATTGATTTTAGTACTACCCCACCGCCAAATTTAAATTGTCTTTTCCCATCACGACATATTATCTTACAACGATCTGCACATTTCAAAGAATCTGTGTATGTCTTAAGCCAAAGTTTACCACAAACAGTACTTGAGCATGCACTGTCCAAAACTGCGCAACTTCTCGCTTCAACACTTAGTTGTTGGTTATCACTCTTGGAGTTTCCTGTAAATAATACCACATGTTCCTCTGTCACATTTGCAGACTCCAAGTTTTCGTAACTGTCAGGACAGTCTTTGATTAAATGTCTATATGAACCACATGCTTTACATGTATAAAGCCGACCATCTGCACCTGTTGGGTTTAATTTTCTTTCTCTTGAATGAGACTTTGATGCAGGTCTGTTAAACCGTTATTCTGTTAGCACCTCCATATTCAAGGCCTTTATTTCCACGGTAATGTCTATTGTGTGTCCAGTAAGCTTCTTCTGTAATGAAGGCTGGCTCCAATTTTATGGCTCTGTCTTCAACTTGCTCAACCCCAGAATCACCTTTAAACTTCAATAGAGATGTCTTTGCTTGAAGGTACAAGGACTCCTTTTCTGCATAATTCATGCCAGTCAAAACCAAAAGCTTTTCTTCTTTACTGATGTTGGATTTCCTCAAAAGCTTAAAGGCAAGAATTTCAGACGGTAAACCCATATTCAGTTTATCTATTTTTTTGTACTTCAGGTCGAACTTTTTCAACGAATTCTTGCATGGTTCCATCTGGCATCTTTTTACAGTCTTCAAAATCCTCAAACTTCTGAAGAGCATCCGCTAGGTCATCCTTTCCAAGATTTCAAGGAATGTTTCCAACACTTCAAAACCATTGTCCTTCTTTAGGTCAGAGAGGTCAATTTGGTCAAAAACCTTCTCCCGTATTTGATAATCCTCAGGCAGTGACAAAGCAATAACAACAATTTGTTTGGCTTTTGGTAGGTCAGTGATTTCTCTCCATGCACGAAGCTCCTGCTTTTAACGTTCATATGGCTTTAATTTAGAAAATAGCGGAGGCAGCAATGCCGAAATACCACTCACAACCACAGAGCTATTGTCGGGCTTCTTTACCAAACCATCAATTGTTTTTCCCGGTATGATAAATATCGTACAGATTACGCCAACAAGCCAACACAATACCAAAATTTTCACCATTAATTTCACTATAAATGCAGTTTTTTTAGTCTTTTATTTCACCAAAATTGTTCATTTCCGGTAAACAAACGCCATCTTGCCGCCATGCATTCTGGGAATTTCACGTGCAGAAAATGTTCATGAATAGTCCGAATCGCTCGACATCGAAGCTTCCTTCGCTAACTTATTATTGTCTCTCACTTTCTAATCCAGTATCTATATTACCGTTTCACTTTCACGCTCTGCTACCATTTGTTAACGCCATAGTGACACCCATTTACCACACCATTATATTTATATGATATTTATTGTAGTCAAGCATGTTAACCATGTTTACAGGTAGGACGCCAGCTCTAGACTGACTCCAGGTGAGTATTTACAAACACAGTGCGCATGCGCAAGATATACATACATCACGTTAACATTCTATACCCGATAAGAGATTATCAATATTTGAGCCACGATTTCCAACAATAACATCCTTTTTTGAATGAATGACGTGGTTATAACGTTGTACAATGAAATGAGCGACTTTGTTCACTTAACGTTTTGATCTCACGTTTGAACACAATTTACAAGTGTGGTCATCAGATGCATCAAGATTTGTACCTTGATATTAAGGTATTCTGTTTAACCAGAATCATTTTCTATTGTGTTTTATGTATGTGCTGTCCAGTTGTAAATGTCGTCCAAATCTTAGTTTATCTTCATTTATATATTTATACTTTTACTGTTTCAACTCTATTATGGAGATTCTTTCAGAATAATAGCTTTATTTTGTTTTTTATTCTTCAAACAATTTTCACATAATAAGCTTGTTTTTTCCTTAAATGTAAAATGGAAAATTTTTGCTAAACCGGAAGTGATCTATTGCATAATGTGCAAGAATTTTGCATCGAGGCTGAAAGGCTTGTTTTTTGACCGATTTTCTTTTATATGTTTATTCTAAGATGTATTTGATGGAGCTAAAAAAAAATTAAAACCAAATTTTTCAAAAAATTTCAAAATTTCTAACTCAATCGCTAATTATCTGATCGGTCTGAAATTCACACCATATAGAAAGCTTGTCCATACAAGGAATACTGTGTCATCAAAATAATTTCACCACTTCCGGTTTTTGCGTGGGAATTTCCGGTTTTTGAAACTTACGCCTGGTGACCCCACTTCCGGTGTAAATTAGAGAAAAAATGATATATATTGTCTCTAGTGCACAATTAGAATCAACTTATAAGAAAAAATCCAAACCGGAAGTGACGCATACGCCGGCGTCACAGACAGACCTATTTTAGCAAAAAGTTAATAAGTTCGCCATTTTTCATCCGATTTGTATGATTTTGGTTTCAATCAAAACCTTGTAACTTTATCTAAAACTTGTTGGGACAGATTTTTCAATTTCGAATTCAGTGTCTATTTATTGATGTTTGAATTTTTTGAAAGTCTTATTATATTATATTATATGACCTTGACCTTCAATGACCTCAAAATTTTCAATGTAGAATGTTCTTGACCTCAGCTTTCCATAAGTGTGCTCATATTCGTTGAAAAATATTTACTTCCGGTTTTATTGACATCCGAAAATTTCATTGCAACTTTGGACGACTGTATCACATTCTGTATATAATACTCAGAGTTGGTTTTCACTAATTATCAATGGAGTTTTGATTCTTGGTTCAATGATATATGACGCTCAATCATTAATTAATTTTTCAAATAAAAAGATATTTTTTTAGATTTAACTTCTTAGTTAAAGTGTATTTATCCCACATCAATATGGATTTCATCATCATTCGTTTCTTTGAGTGGCAAATTAGAAATTTGCCACTCTTTGTTTTCATTAGACTTTTTTTTTTTCGGGAAGCTCCCTAGCCCAACTCGAAAATGGTATAGACATTTGGTTTGAAAAATACGATAAGATACGTACTGGAATAGAAAATGAATATCTAAAACTAAAATTTTTACGCATCAGTAGTTAGTAACTGCATAATAATAATTGAATAATTGCATTTTTTTACCACTTCCGGTTCTTGCTTGAGAACTTCCGGTTTTTTAGAACCGCGTTGGGTCACCCAGCTTCCGGTGTATGTAAGAAATCAGTACAAAAGCTATACATATATACTATCAGGCATAATTAGAACCCTTTTGGAATAAAAAATCCAAATCGGAAGTGATACTTTATGTGTCATCACAGAACGGTAACATTCAGCAAAATTTTAATAAGTCCGCTAATTTTTATCCGATTTGTCTGATTTTGGTGTTTTTCGAAACCTTGTTACTTTATCTAAAACTTGTTGGGAACAGAATTTTGATTTTCAAATTTAAATTTTTTTAATGCCCGATTCAATTTTTTTGAAAATTCATTAGGCCAAATACAATGACCTTGACCTTCAATGACCCTGAATTTTTTCAAGTAGGATGTTCTTGACCTAAGCTATCCACACATATGCCTATTATGATCGACAACAATTATATCAAATGACATTGACCTTCAATGACCCTGAATTTTTACAAGTAGAATGTTCTTGACCTTTGCTATCCACACATAGGCCTATAATGGTCGACAACAATTTTTTGTACCCGTTTTAGTTTTTAAAAAAATTCAAAAGGCTATATCAAGTGACCTTGACCTTCAAATACCTTAATAATTTTCAAGTCAAATAATGTACTTGACCTAAGCTGTTCATACATATGCTTATAATGGTTGTTAAAAAGTTTGTTTTGAGTGTTTAAAAAAGGCTATATCATGTGACCTTGTATCAAGTGGCCCCACAGGGGTTGTTTGCCACTCTCAGTACTGTTCACAGTTCTAGTTTTTTGTTTTTTTTTTTTTTAGTGGCAAATTAGAAGGTGCAAGGTCTTAGTCTTGATAGAGGTGTAATATCACTGGAAAAAATATTTCAAGCTGGTCAAGCATACGTTGCTTTGAGCAGGGTGAAAACATTAAAACGTCTTACAATACAAGGTTTTTAGGAAAAAAACATATATTGTGATGAAAAAATCGAACAAGCAATAAAGGCAGTGAATAAATTTTTACAACCAGAAAAAAAGCCAACCAACCGATACAAATATATTTCTCCATCATGTTCAAGGTTTAAATATTCATATAAAGGATCTTCAAAACCACACAAAAATTTTAGGAGGAAATGTTATTTGTTTAACAGAATCATGGCTAATAATTCTATAACACCGGCAAAACTAAAGTTAAATGGTTTTCGTTTTCATCATATACCTCGAAGCAATAGCTATTCTACCAATAAAGATTTTGAATTTTTAAAACAAAAGGATCATGGCGGAGTAGGTCTATATCTTAAAGAAAACCGGTTTTGAAATTAAAAGTTCTAAATATAGAGCAGATTGCCTTTAATATCCCAGAAAAAAAATCTTAACGTTATCGTGATCTACAGGCCTCCTGTTTATAGATTAGATTTGTTTCTACCAATGTTACAAAAGTTACTGGTTGAAATAGAAGAATCTGGTTCAGATTATATTATCATGGGAGATTTCAATCAAAACATATTGGAAGGACATTTGTCTATAGAGAATTGTTTTAAAACATTTGGCTTCCAACAACTTGTCCAGCATTACACTACCGAAAGTGGTACACTTATAGATCATGTTTATATCAGTAGAAACATACCGACACACAATGTCAAAATATCTCATTTACCTGTTTATTATAGCTACCACGAGGCTATGCAAATACATGTAAGCATACGGTAATAATAATGAATACATACTAACGGAAACAAAATCGGGAGAGGAGGGTGGGAAAGGAAATATTTGAATCGTGCCTCCAAATGAGTATTCAAATAATAAATAATGAAAAGTCGACTTTGAGCAAGACCGCGTTCCATCGGACCATTAAAAAAAAACATTAACAAGAATAGTTAACAACAACAATACTAAAACTAAAATTGCTTACATCTATGAACACATTTCGACAACCTAAAAATATTTTGTAAACAGAAATTGCAATTGCTAAATAATAAATGGGTTATACAACAATGAACAAGTTGATATCTGATTATGATGGAACCTTAAAAACTTTCTCATTAATATGCAATTAACTTTAAACTGTGGTGTAACAATATTACATAATAAAACTTTGCGTAGATTTTTTGAACCCATAGGGGTTGTTTGCCACTCTCGGAACTGTTCACAGTTCTAGTTTTTTTCTTTTTCCAACGATATGTGACATGGATGGTTAAATATCAAAATTCAAGTACTTAAATGTGATAAAAGTTGTGATTTGTTTTTAAAATTCCCTATGAAAATAGAATAATAAAAGAATTTAAATTGATTGACAGGAGGTGTGAAAAGAGGGTTAAAGGGTGATTTGAGTTATAATTGTTTATGACTTGTCTGCCAGAAACAGATTAATTTGATTATGCAATGTTTTAACTCTCTAATAAAAAATAAAAATTTATTCAAATTTTTTGCTAAATCTTCACTTACAATATTCAAACATACGCCCATTTAGAGCAGTGAATTTTGGATACATTTTCCTGTTCGAATTTTCACTGTGGTATAAATAGAACACTATCTGCGAGCAATATATAACAGTGTTTTTATATAAACTCGTAGGGAGTATGGTAGAATATCTTTAAATTAAAGGGGCCCAGGCTTGATTTTTAGGGGTCGTTTTGGGCCTTTGTTACATTTAAACAGTCCTCAGAAATATTCAAGCTCTGAGAAAATCGCAAAATACCTTGAAATATTCCTCAAACAAAAAATTTCACTTTTCATTTTTTTCCGCGCTGTACGCTGCTGGTCTATAGTCAGTCTGAAAATTGTGTGTCCTGTTGACAAAGTCTACAATTGAAAAATGCGTTGTAGTCTGTTCATATAGATGACCGCTATTGCACGACGGGAAGGATAACTCTTTGATTATCAAGACGAACCGTTTTCCAATATGGCGGGACGTTCGTAATTTCTTAAGTCATTATGATTTTTCAAACACGGATAATTATGGATACACATGGATTCGAAGGCTCAAATTTCAAAGGTAAGCTCTGTAGACTATTTCTGATTAGCTAACCAAAAGATTTCATGTGTTTGAGGCTGTCGGATGATTGTCCGAAACAAATAAAGCCTGGGCCCCTTTAAGCTGGAAGGAAGTGTTGAGATTTCCTAAGAAATCGATGTTCACTATTGTAAATAATTTGATGTTTTCCATAACTGTGCTCATATTCGTTGAAAAATATAAACATCCGCAAATTTTGTTGCAACTTTGGACGACTGTATCACATTCTGTATATAATACAGAGAGTTGGTTTTCACTTATTATCAATGATATTATGACGATCAATCAATAATTAATTTCTCAAATGAAAAAATATATGTTTTAGATTTAAATTCTAAAAAATAAAATGTATTTATGCCATATCAATATGGAAAATCATCACCATTCTTGTCTCTTTTTTTCTTTTTCCAACGATATGTGACATGGATATTTAAATATCAACATTCAAATCTATTCTACGGAAGCGTATTAGGGCCATTCAATTTTTTGTTTTTAAATTTTCAAGTTAGTAACTTGAATTTTCAAGTTAGTATCTTGAATTTTCTATTTAATATCTTGAATTTTCAAGTTAGTTACTTGAATTTTCAAGTTAGTATCTTGAATTTTCAAGTTAGTATCTTGAATTTTCAAGTTAGTATCTTGAATTTTCAAGTTAGTATCTTGAATTTTCAAGTTAGTAACTTGAATTTTCAAGTTAGTATCATACTATACCCACCGATTTCAACTAGCATACCTCCTATCATAACATACCCACCCATTCCAACTAGCATACCTCCTATCATACCATACCACCCATTACAACAGGCCTATCATTCAATCTACCAATTCCACTAAGCATGCCTCCCATCATACCATACCCACCCATTACAACTAGCATACCTCCTATCATACTATACCCACCCATTACAACTAGCATACCCCCTATCATACCATACCCACCCATTACAACTAGCATACCTCCTATCATACCATACCACCCATTACAACAGGCCTATCATACAATCTACCAATTCCACTAAGCATACCTCCCATCATACCATACCCACCCATTCCAACTAGCATACCTCCTATCATACCATACCCACCCATTCCAACTAGCATACCTCCTATCATACCATACCACCCATTACAACAGGCCTATCATACAATATACCAATTCCACTAAGCATGCCTCCCACCTCATACCATACCCACCCATTCCGACTAGCATACCTCCTATCATACCATACCCACCTATTACAAAAGGCCTAGCATACAATCTACCAATTCCACTAACCATATCCCCCATCATACCATACCCACCCATTCCAATTAGCATACCTCCTATCATACCATACCCACCCATTCCAATTAGCATACCTCCCATCATACCATACCCACCCATTCCAATTAGCATACCTCCCATCATACCATACCCACCCATTACAACTAGCATACCTCACATCATACCATACCCACCCATTACAACTAGCATACCTCACATCATACCATACCCACCCATTACAACTAGCATACCTCCCATCATACCATACCCACCCATTCCACTAACCATGCATCCCATCATACCATACCCACCCATTCCAAGTAGCATACCTCAAATCATACTATACCCACACATTACAACTAGCATAAATCCGGGTTTGCTAGTTGGAATGGGTGGGTATAGTATGCTGGGAGATATGGTTAGTGGCATTGGTAGATTGTGTGATAGGAGGTATGCTAGATGGAATGGGTGGGTATGGTATATTGGGAGGTATGCTAGTTGAAATGGGTGGGTATGGTATGATGGGAGGTATGCTAGTTGAAAGGGGTGGTTATGGTGTGATGGTGGGTATGCATGGTGGAATTGGTAAATTGCATGCTATGCCTGTTGTATTGGTTGGATGGTATGATGGGTGGTATGCTAGTTGGAATGGATGGGTATAGTATGATTGGAGATACGGTTAGTGTGGGTATGGTGTGATGGGAGGTATGCATGTTGGATGGTAGATTGTATGATAGGCCTGTTGTAATGGGTGGGTATGGTATGATATGAAGTATGCTAGTTGTAATGGGTGGGTATGGTATGATGGGAGGTATGCTAGTTGGAATGGATGGGTATGGTATGATGGGAGGTATGCTAGTAGGAATGGGTGGGTATGGTATGATGGGTGGTATGGTTAGTGTAACTGGTAGATTGTATGATAGACCAGTTGGAATGGGTGGGTATGGTATGATGGGAGGTATGCTAGTTGGAATGGGTGGGTATGGTATGATGGGAGGTATGCTAGTTGGAATGGATGGGTATAGTATGATTGGAGATATGGTTAGTGTAACTGGTAGATTGTATGATAGGCCAGTTGTAATGGGTGGGTATGGTGTGATGGGAGGTATGCTAGTTGTAATGGGTATATATGGTATATTGTAATGGGTGGGTATGGTATGATCGGAGGCATGTTAGTTGGAATGGGTGGGTATAGTATGATACTAACTTGAAAATTCAAGTTACTAACTTGAAAATTCAAGATACTAACTTGAAAATTCAAGATACTAACTTGAAAATTCAAGTTACTAAGTTGAAAATTCAAGATACTAACTTGAAAATTCAAGATACTAACTTGAAAATTCAAGTTACTAACTTGAAAATTCAAGTAACTAACTTGAAAAATTGAATGACCCTAATACGCTTCCGTACTATTCAATTTTTTTTTTTTTTGCTAAATATTCCACTTACAATATTCAAACATACGCCCATTTAAATCAGTGAATTTTGCATACATTTTCTGGTTCGAATTTTCACTGTGGTATAAATAGAACGCTATCTGCAAATAATATAGAACAGTGTTTTGTATATAAACTCGTGAGAGCAAGGTAGAATATCTTTAAAATCTGTTTTAAGCTGGAAGGAAGCGTTGAAATTAATTTAAATTTAATTTTGCAAAATTTTCTTTTACAATTTTGAAACATACGTCCAATTAGAGCAGTGATATTTCGATACGTTTTCCTGTTCGAGTGACTCTTTGAAGTCCCAACAAGTTTTAAGCCATGGAACAAGGGATATTGACACGCTCTGTGCTGTGCTCAGCTCTAGTTTTTTTTTGCGTGGCAAATAAAATTTGTCACGCTTTGTTTTCGTTCGGATTATTATTTTTTTTTTTTTTTTTTTTTTTTTTTTTTTTTTTTTTTTGGGGAATCTCGCTAGCCCAAACGGAAAAAGATAGACTATTTCTGTTTTCACCAATGGTTTTTATATGGGCTGGAATCAAAAATGAATATCTAACATGAAATTTTCGCTAAACCGAAAGTGGCTAATTGCATAATATGCAAATAAGATTTCACGCTAGCTCGGGCCCTAATAGTCGCATCGGTCTGAAATTTACAGGATATAGATAGATAGGCAGCGCAATTAAAACTACATCATCAAAATTTTTTGATCACTTCCGGTTTGGGCGTGGGGACTTCCGGTTTTTTCGTCTCATGTCGGGCGACCCTGCTTCCGATGTAATTCAATATTCTAAACAAAATCAGTATATTTTAGCTATACTAAATGATTTTAATCCCCTGAGATGAAGAAAAATTAAATTGAATGTTGCGCATGCGCAGTTTTCAAAAATGGCAAATTTTCTTAAAAATTTAATAAGTCCGCCAATTATTAACCGATTTTTATGATTTTGGTGTTTATCGAAACCTTGATACTTTATCTAAAAAATGTTGGGAACAGAATTTTGATTTTCGAATTTGAATTTTTTTTATGCCCGTTCGAATTTTTCGAAAATTTAAAACTCTATATCTCGTGACCTTGACCTTCAATGACCTTGACATTTGAGATGTAGAATGTCATTGACCTCAGCTGTCTATAGATGTGCTGATATTGCATGACAAATATTAACTTCCGGTTTTATAGCCCACCGAAATCTGACTATTTTGCAATTTTGGATGGTTATGTTACACTTTCGGGCTCTAATGTTCGGATCGATCTGAAATTTACAGGATATAGATAGATACGCAACACAATTAAAAATATATCATCAAAATTTTTTGATCACTTCCGGTTTGGGCGTGGGGACTTCCGTTTTTTTTTATCTCATTTCAGGCGACCCTACATCCCGTGTAATTCAAGAATGTAAGCAAAAACAGTACATTAGCTATACAAAATAATTTGCATCCCTCGAGAAGAAAAAAATTCCAATTGCTAATAAAATTTATTTATTTTTTTGTAAAATTTTTGCATACAAATTCAAAAAATATCTCTTTATAAAGCTGTGAATTAGCAAATTATCACATAGCTTGAATTTCTCTCTATGTTAATTACAACCAAAGTTACAAAATAATGTTTAAATTTGAATATAGAGAGTTTAAATTTCATGACAAATTGACATCTTACTACCTACAAAAAATTTTAGTTTGGAATTTATATAAATATCCTGCCGAAATCTTAGACATGTACAAAAATCTAATAAGGAACTGATAGTAGAAACTTATAGTAGAAAAAATTGCCTATATAGCGGAAAGTTTACGCTTACATTGTAGGCTGAAAAGTACCGGAATTGAAAGCTAGCAGGTTAGAAGTTTCAAAATGTTCGAAATCCATGGAATAACGCACAGTTGCCACGCTCGGAGCTGTTCACAGTTCTAGTTTTTTTTTTTCTTTTGTATTTTTGTGGATTGTTATTATTTACATATATATTTGTATTTGCGTATTTATTCTTTATTTGTGTATTACATTGAATATTAATGTGTTGTGCATTATTTTATGATGAATAAATATTTACAAGATAAAATAAAAAAAATGATTTTCATGATCATGATATACTGAATTTTTACCTAGAAAGTAAGTATTGACATATTGGAAAGCTCTCAACGGGATTGCTGGAAAATGTTATGGAAGGTTGAAGTTTTTAGAGTAAAGATATACAAACAAACCAAAATTACTTTACCATTTTCTAAATCAGAAATGACGTTACAAATATTAATAATGAACAATTTTATAGGACACCAAGTTAGGATCTTTCTTCAGACAATACAAATTATAAAAATAATATTATATAGAATTCAAACAATCAAAATGAAGGGATATATATATAGATATTACTGTCATGCTAAAAAAATATTCAATAGATACGTTTTGATAACAGCTCAAACAGAAAGTAAAAAAGCATATTATGCAAGCATGTTTCCACATTTCACCAATCGCCGTACCTAATACACTACTTAATTAGTAGAAATATTAGAACACCAGCATGGAAAGGAGTAAAAGCAGGTAAGTTTCATAAACTTTGATATTCAAGATTTTATTTAATTATTCCAAATTATTGAAATCGCATACCAAATATTATTATCTTTTAATTTAATACCTTAGTATTCATCTGGGTAATATCAATCTAATTCTTAAATCAAAACTTTGTTGGGGAAATTATAAAGGGACTCGTGACATAATTAATACATAATAATTATAGGTTGCAAATACCATCTTCTCGTTCTCTGTTTATGTTTGTATATTTAGGCCTAATCCTTACCCATGGGCTGAATGTTAGACAGGGCCATGTCTTGTGTATTGGACCTAATTCTGACCCATGTAAAATAAAGAGTCTATGTTTGTCTCTATAGACTGAATGTTAGACAGGCACGTGTCCTTGTGTATTGGATCTAATTCTGACCCATGTAAAATAAAGAGTCTATGTTTGTCTCTATAGACTGAATGTTAGACAAGACCATGTCCTTGTGTATTGGACCTAATTCTGACCCATGTAAAATAAAGAGTCTATGTTTGTCACTATGGACTGAATGTTAGACAAGACCATGTCCTTGTGTATTGGACCTAATTCTGACCCATGTAAAATAAAGAGTCTATGTTTGTCTCTATAGACTGAATGTTAGACAGGCACGTGTCCTTGTGTATTGGACCTAATTCTGACCCATGTAAAATAAGGGTCTATGTTTGTCTCTATGGGCTGAATGTTAGACAGGACCATGTCCTTGTGTATTGGACCTAATACTGACCCATGTAAAATAAGAGTCTATGTTTATCTCTATGGGCTGAATGTTAGACAGGACCATGTCCTTGTGTATTGGACCTAATTCTGACCCATGTAAAATAAAGAGTCTATTTTTGTCTCTATGGACTGAATGTTAGACAGGACCATGTACTTGTGTATAGGACCTAATTCTGACCCATGTAAAATAAAGAGTCTATGTTTGTCTCTATGGACTGAATGCTAGACAGGACCATGTCCTTGTGTATTGGAACTAATTCTGACCCATGTCAAATAAAGAGTCTATGTTTGTCTCTATGGACTGAATGCTAGACAGGACCATGTCCTTGTGTATTGGACCTAATTCTGACCCATGTAAAATAAAGAGTCTATGTTTGTCTCTGTGGACTGAATGTTAGACAGGACCACGTTTTTGTGTATTGGTCCTAATTCTTACCCATGTAAAATAAAGAGTCTATGTTTGTCTCTATGGTCAGAATGTTAGACAGGACCATGTCCTTGTGTATTGGTCGTAATTCTAACCCATGTAAAATAAAGAGTTTATGTTTGTCTCTATGGACTGAATGTGAGACAGGACCATATCCTTATGTATTAGACCTAATGCTGACCCATGTAAAATAAAGAATCTATGTTTGTCCGTATGGGTTGAATGTTAGATAGGACCATGTCCTTGTGTATTGGACCTAATTCTGACCCATGTAATATAAAGAGTCTATGTTTGTCTCTATGAACTGAATGTTAGACAGGACCATGTCCTTGTGTATTGGACCTAATTCTGACTCATGTAATATAAAGAATCTATGTTTGTCCCTATAGACTGAATGTTAGATAGGATCATGTCCTTGTGTATTGGTCCTAATACTGACCCATGTAAAATAAAGAATCTATGTTTGTCCGTATGGGTTGAATGTTAGACAGGACCATGTCCTTGTGTATTGGACCTAATTCTGACTCATGTAATATAAAGAATCTATGTTTGTCCCTATAGACTGAATGTTAGACAGGACCATGTCCTTGTGTATTGGACCTAATTCTGACTCATGTGATATAAAGAATCTATGTTTGTCTCTATAGACTGAATGTTAGACAGGACCATGTCCTTGTGTATTGGACCTAATTCTGACTCATGTAAAATAAAGAGTCTATGTTTGTCTCTATGGGCTGAATGTTAGACAGAACCATGTTGTGTACCTGACCTATATTTCCAACAAGCGTCATTGTTTCTCGAACCGACAGTTCAAGGAAATTCAGATGAAGGAATTTTCATTTTTTTTACCTTTTTCCATTTTAAATGATTTCATTTCAGACATAACTACATTCCTCTAAGAATACGTATAGAGCCTCCGAGGGAACCTACAGACTGTCCAAGGGAACCTTCAGACCCTCCAATGGAACCATGGGACTTTAAAAGGTAAACTATTTATCAGAAATATGAGAAATCGAAACTGTAAATAGATTCTAAAAAAAAAACAATTTTCGTAGGGTCTGAGAATTAGCGGTACACGACGATCCGAGTCCTCAGTTACGTTTTCTTCAACCCATTAGAGCCTCTGAAGCCAGTTTCTCCAGATTGTTACAACACCGTCTAATGGTTCCATCAATTTCCGTGGTCAGGACTAATGGCGTTGACTATAAATTACCGCTGCACACAGATGATGTCATTTTTCAACCAACCTAACACCATTTTCTCTGTAAATTGCAGACACAATATGTATCGTCTGCGACAATCTTACCCTAAAATTCATTACTCTAAAACCAGGACTACACCTTAGTACCCAGCGTTCAATTGGCAGATTGAAAGATACAATCAGATCTCCATTTAGTTTCTAGGTCCATTTAGGGCAACGGAAAACTATTATTCTGAGTTTACTTATCTACTTTGTAATTCTAGGAAAGACCTAACGTCTCATTTCAAACACAATACACGAGTCAATCGTCCTTAGTGACACAAATATCAAACCGGATATATCTAACACACTGTCTCGCAAGGCAAATATTACCACTGTAAATGCATGAGTTTGCCGCCGAAGTCACGTGTAAACAAGCAGACTAATATATTAACTCAACAATTGTAACATATAACTGACATTTAATTCAAATTCAATTACACTTTCTACCTTTCAGCGATGATAATACTACAATAAAAATTACAACAAGCTATTATAATACTACAGTATAAATTACAACAAGCTATTATAATACTACAGTATAAACTACAACATGCTATTATAATACTATAGTATAAACTACAACAAGCTATTATAATACTATAGTATAAACTACAACATGCTATTATAATACTACAGTATAAACTACAACAAGCTATTATAATACTACAGTATAAACTATAACAAGCTATTATAATACTATAGTATAAACTACAACAAGGTATTATAATACTACAGTATAAACTACAACATGCTATTATAATACCATAGTATAAACTACAACATGCTATTATAATACTATAGTATAAACTACAACAAGCTATTATAATACTACAGTATAAACTACAACATGCTATTATAATACTACAGTATAAACTACAACAAGCTATTATAATACTACAGTATAAACTACAACATGCTATTATAATACTACAGTATAAACTACAACAAGCTATTATAATACTACAGTATAAACTACAACAAGGTATTATAATACTACAGTATAAACTACAACAAGCTATTATAATACTACAGTATAAACTACAACAATCTATTATAATACTACAGTATAAACTACAACAAGCTATTATAATACTATAGTATAAACTACAACAATCTATTATAATACTACAGTATAAACTACAACATGCTATTATAATACTACAGTATAAACTACAACAAGGTATTATAATACTACAGTATAAACTACAACAATCTATTATAATACTACAGTATAAACTACAACATGCTATTATAATACTACAGTATAAACTACAACAATCTATTATAATACTACAGTATAAACTACAACAAGGTATTATAATACTATAGTATAAACTACAACAGCTATTATAATACTACAGTATAAACTACAACAAGCTATTATAATACTACAGTATAAACTACAACATGCTATTATAATACTACAGTATAAACTACAACATGCTATTATAATACTACAGTATAAACTACAACATGCTATTATAATACTATAGTATAAACTACAACAAGCTATTATAATACTACAGTATAAACTACAACAGCTATTATAATACTATAGTATAAACTACAACAAGCTATTATAATACTATAGTATAAACTACAACAAGCTATTATAATACTATAGTATAAACTACAACAAGCTATTATAATACTACAGTATAAACTACAACATGCTATTATAATACTACAGTATAAACTACAACATGCTATTATAATACTATAGTATAAACTACAACTAGCTATTATAATACTATAGTATAAACTACAACATGCTATTATAATACTATTGTATAAACTACAACATGCTATTATAATACTATAGTATAAACTACAACAAACTATTATAATACTAGTATAAACTACAACATGCTATTATAATACTACAGTATAAACTACAACATGCTATTATAATACTATGTATAAACTACAACAAGCTATTATAATACCATGTATAAACTTCAACAGGGTATTATAATACTACAGTATAAACTACAACATGCTATTATAATACTACAGTATAAACTACAACATGCTATTATAATACTATAGTATAAACTACAACAAGCTATTATAATACTATAGTATAAACTACAACAAGCTATTATAATACTATAGTATAAACTACAACAATCTATTATAATACTACAGTATAAACTACAACAAGCTATTATAATACTACAGTATAAACTACAACAAGCTATTATAATACTATAGTATAAACTACAACAAGCTATTATAATACCATAGTATAAACTACAACAATCTATTATAATACTACAGTATAAACTACAACAAGCTATTATAATACTACAGTATAATCTACAACAAGCTATTATAATACTACAGTATAAACTACAACAATCTATTATAATACTATAGTATAAACTACAACATGCTATTATAATACTACAGTATAAACTACAACATGCTATTATAATACCATAGTATAAACTACAACATGCTATTATAATACTACAGTATAAACTACAACAATCTATTATAATACTACAGTATAAACTACAACATGCTATTATAATACTACAGTATAAACTACAACATGCTATTATAATGCTACAGTATAAACTACAACATGCTATTATAATACTATAGTATAAACTACAACATGCTATTATAATACTACAGTATAAACTACAACTAGCTATTATAATACTATAGTATAAACTACAACATGCTATTATAATACTATTGTATAAACTACAACAAGCTATTATAATACCATTGTATAAACTTCAACAGGCTATTATAATACTACAGTATAATCTACAACATGCTATTATAATACTACAGTATAAACTACAACATGCTATTATAATACTATAGTATAAACTACAACTAGCTATTATAATACTATAGTATAAACTACAACATGCTATTATAATACTATTGTATAATCTACAACATGCTATTATAATACTATAGTATAAACTACAACATGCTATTATAATACTATTGTATAATCTACAACATGCTATTATAATACTACAGTATAAACTACAACATGCTATTATAATACTATTGTATAAACTACAACAAGCTATTATAATACCATTGTATAAACTTCAACAGGCTATTATAATACTACAGTATAATCTACAACATGCTATTATAATACTACAGTATAAACTACAACATGCTATTATAATACTATAGTATAAACTACAACTAGCTATTATAATACTATAGTATAAACTACAACATGCTATTATAATACTATTGTATAATCTACAACATGCTATTATAATACTACAGTATAAACTACAACATGCTATTATAATACTATAGTATAAACTACAACATGCTATTATAATACTATAGTATAAACTACAACTAGCTATTATAATACTATAGTATAAACTACAACATGCTATTATAATACTATTGTATAATCTACAACATGCTATTATAATACTACAGTATAAACTACAACATGCTATTATAATACTATAGTATAAACTACAACTAGCTATTATAATACTATAGTATAAACTACAACATGCTATTATAATACTATTGTATAATCTACAACATGCTATTATAATACTATAGTATAAACTACAACTAGCTATTATAATACTACAGTATAAACTACAACATGCTATTATAATACTACAGTATAAACTACAACTAGCTATTATAATACTATAGTATAAACTACAACATGCTATTATAATACTATTGTATAATCTACAACATGCTATTATAATACCATAGTATAAACTTCAACAGGCTATTATAATACTACAGTATAATCTACAACATGCTATTATAATACTACAGTATAAACTACAACATGCTATTATAATACTACAGTATAAACTTCAACAATCTATTATAATACTACAGTATAAACTACAACATGCTATTATAATACCATAGTATAAACTACAACATGCTATTATAATACCATAGTATAAACTACAACAAGCTATTATAATACTATAGTATAAACTACAACAATCTATTATAATACTACAGTATAAACTACAACATGCTATTATAATACTATAGTATAAACTACAACATGCTATTATAATACTATAGTATAAACTACAACATGCTATTATGATACTATAGTATAAACTACAACATGCTATTATAATACTACAGTATAAACTACAACAAGCTATTATAATACTACAGTATAAACTACAACATGCTATTATAATACTACAGTATAAACTACAACATGCTATTATAATACTATAGTATAAACTACAACAATCTATTATAATACTACAGTATAAACTGCAACATGCTATTATAATACTATAGTATAAACTACAACAAGGTATTATAATACTACAGTATAAACTGCAACATGCTATTATAATACTATAGTATAAACTACAACAAGGTATTATAATACTACAGTATAAACTGCAACATGCTATTATAATACTATAGTATAAACTACAACAAGGTATTATAATACTACAGTATAAACTACAACAAGCTATTATAATACTACAGTATAAACTACAACAAGCTATTATAATACTACAGTATAAACTTCAACAGGCTATCATAATACTACAGTATAAACTACAACAAGGTATTATAATACTATAGTATAAACTACAACAAGCTATTATAATACTACAGTATAAACTACAACATGCTATTATAATACTATAGTATAAACTACAACAAGCTATTATAATACTACAGTATAATCTACAACAAGCTATTATAATACTACAGTATAAACTATAACAAGCTATTATAATACTACAGTATAAACTACAACAAGCTATTATAATACCATAGTATAAACTACAACATGCTATTATAATACTACAGTATAAACTACAACAAGCTATTATAATACTATAGTATAAACTACAACATGCTATTATTATACTATAGTATAAACTACAACAAGGTATTATAATACTACAGTATAAACTACAACATGCTATTATAATACTACAGTATAAACTACAACATGCTATTATAATACTACAGTATAAACTACAACATGCTATTATAATACTATAGTATAAACTACAACATGCTATTATAATACTACAGTATAAACTACAACAAGCTATTATAATACCATTGTATAAACTACAACAAGCTATTATAATACTACAGTATAAACTACAACAAGCTATTATAATACCATTGTATAAACTACAACAAGCTATTATAATACTACAGTATAAACTACAACAAGCTATTATAATACTACAGTATAAACTACAACATGCTATTATAATACCATTGTATAAACTACAACAAGCTATTATAATACTACAGTATAAACTACAACATGCTATTATAATACCATTGTATAAACTACAACTAGCTATTATAATACTATAGTATAAACTACAACATGCTATTATAATACTATAGTATAAACTACAACAAGCTATTATAATACTACAGTATAAACTACAACATGCTATTATAATACTATAGTATAAACTACAACAAGCTATTATAATACTATAGTATAAACTACAACAAGCTATTATAATACCATTGTATAAACTACAACAATCTATTATAATACTACAGTATAAACTACAACATGCTATTATAATACTATAGTATAAACTACAACATATAAACTACAACAAGCTATTATAATACTATAGTATAAACTACAACAAGCTATTATAATACTATAGTATAAACTACAACAAGGTATTATAATACTACAGTATAAACTACAACATGCTATTATAATACTATTGTATAAACTACAACAAGCTATTATAATACTACAGTATAAACTACAACTAGCTATTATAATACCATAGTATAAACTACAACATGCTATTATAATACTATAGTATAAACTACAACATGCTATTATTATACTATAGTATAAACTACAACATGCTATTATAATACTACAGTATAAACTACAACTAGCTATTATAATACCATAGTATAAACTACAACTAGCTATTATAATACTATAGTATAAACTACAACATGCTATTATAATACTATAGTATAAACTACAACATGCTATTATAATACTATTGTATAAACTAAAACATGCTATTATAATACTATAGTATAGACTACAACATGCTATTATAATACTACAGTATAAACTACAACTAGCTATTATAATACTACAGTATAAACTACAACAAGCTATTATAATACTACAGTATAAACTACAACAAGCTATTATAATACTATAGTATAAACTACAACAAGCTTTTATAATACTACAGTATAAACTACAACAAGCTATTATAATACTACAGTATAAACTACAACATGCTATTATAATACCATAGTATAAACTACAACAGGCTATTATAATACTACAGTATAAACTACAACAAGCTATTATAATACTACAGTATAAACTACAACAAGCTATTATAATACTACAGTATAAACTACAACAAGCTATTATAATACTACAGTATAAACTACAACAAGCTATTATAATACTACAGTATAAACTACAACAAGCTATTATAATACTACAGTATAAACTACAACATGCTATTATAATACTATAGTATAAACTACAACAAGCTATTATAATACTACAGTATAAACTACAACAAGCTATTATAATACTACAGTATAAACTACAACAAGCTATTATAATACTACAGTATAAACTACAACATGCTATTATAATACCATAGTATAAACTACAACATGCTATTATAATACCATAGTATAAACTACAACATGCTATTATAATACTATAGTATAAACTACAACAAGCTATTATAATACTACAGTATAAACTACAACAAGCTATTATAATACTACAGTATAAACTACAACAATCTATTATAATACTACAGTATAAACTACAACATGCTATTATAATACTATAGTATAAACTACAACATGCTATTATAATACTACAGTATAAACTACAACAATCTATTATAATACTACAGTATAAACTACAACATGCTATTATAATACTACAGTATAAACTACAACATGCTATTATAATACTACAGTATAAACTACAACATGCTATTATAATACCATAGTATAAACTACAACATGCTATTATAATACTATACTATAAACTACAACAAGCTATTATAATACTACAGTATAAACTACAACATGCTATATATATACTATAGTAATAAACTACAACATGTCTTATAAATACCATAGTATAAACTACAACAATCTATTATAATACTACAGTATAAACTACAACAAGCTATTATAATACTACAGTATAAACTACAACATGCTATTATATTACTACAGTATAAACTACAACAAGCTATTATAATACTACAGTATAAACTACAACAAGCTATTATAATACTACAGTATAAACTACAACAATCTATTATAATACTACAGTATAAACTACAACATGCTATTATAATACTACAGTATAAACTACAACAAGCTATTATATACTACAGTATAAACTACAACAAGCTATTATAATACTACAGTATAAACTACAACATGCTATTATAATACTACAGTATAAACTACACAATCTATTATAATACTACAGTATAAACTACAACATGCTATTATAATACTACAGTATAAACTACAACATGCTATTATAATACTATAGTATAAACTACAACAAGCTATTATAATACTATAGTATAAACTACAACAAGCTATTATAATACTACAGTATAAACTACAACATGCTATTATAATAACTACAGTATAAACTACAACATGCTATTATAATACTACAGTATAAACTACAACATGCTATTATAATACTATAGTATAAACTACAACATGCTATTATAATACTACAGTATAAACTACAACATGCTATTATAATACTATAGTAAAACTACAACATGCTATTATAATACTACAGTATAAACTACAACATGCTAATATAATACTACAGTATAAACTACAACAATCTATTATAATACTACAGTATAAACTACAACAAGCTATTATAATACTACAGTATAAAACTACAACAAGCTATTATAATACTACAGTATAAACTACAACATGCTATTATAATACTACAGTATAAACTACAACATGCTATTATAATACTATTGTATAAACTACAACAAGCTATTATTATACTATAGTATAAACTACAACATGCTATTATAATACTACAGTATAACTACAACATGCTATTATAATACTATAGTATTAAACTACAACATGCTTATTATAATACTATAGTATAAACTACAACATGCTATTATAATACTATAGTAAAAACTACAACATGCTATTATAATACTACAGTATAAACTACAACATGCTATTATAATACTACAGTATAAACTACAACAATCTATTATAATACTACAGTATAAACTCAACAAGCTATTATAATACTACAGTATAAACTACAACAAGCTATTATATTACTACAGTATAAACTACAACATGCTATTATAATACTACAGTATAAACTACAACATGCTATTATAATACTATTGTATAAACTACAACAAGCTATTATTATACTATAGTATAAACTACAACATGCTATTATAATACTACAGTATAACTACAACATGCTATTATAATACTATAGTATAAACTACAACATGCTATTATAATACTATAGTATTAAACTACAACATGCTATTATAATACTACAGTATAAACTACATTACATGCTATTATAATACTATAGTATAAACTACAACATGCTATTATAATACTATAGTATAAACTACAACATGCTATTATAATACTACAGTATAAACTACAACATGCTATTATAATACTATAGTATAAACTACAACATGCTATTATAATACTATAGTATAAACTACAACAAGGTATTATAATACTACAGTATAAACTACAACAAGGTATTATAATACTACAGTATAAACTACAACATGCTATTATAATACTATAGTATAAACTACAACATGCTATTATAATACTATAGTATAAACTACACATGCTATTATAATACTACAGTATAAACTACAACATGCTATTATAATACTATGTATAAACTACAACAGGCTATTATAATACTATTGTATAAACTACCACAAGCTATTATAATACTACAGTATAACTACAACATGCTATTATAATACTATAGTATAAACTACAACAAGCTATTATAATACTATAGTATAAACTACAACATGCTATTATAATACTACAGTATAAACTACAACATGCTATTATAATACTATAGTATAAACTACAACATGCTATTATAATACTACAGTATAAACTACAACATGCTATTATAATTCTACAGTATAAACTACAACATGCTATATAATACTACAGTATAAACTACAACAATCTATTATAATACTATAGTATAAACTACAACAAGCTATTATATACTACAGTATAAACTACAACAAGCTATTATAATACTACAGTATAAACTACAACATGCTATTATAATACTACAGTATTAACTACAACAAGCTATTATAATACTATAGTATAAACTACAACTAGCTATTATAATACTATAGTATAAACTACAACAAGCTATTATAATACTATAGTATAAACTACAACAAGCTATTATAATACTATAGTATAAACTACAACAAGCTATTATAATACTACAGTATAAACTACAACAAGCTATTATAATACTATAGTATAAACTACAACAAGCTATTATAATACTATAGTATAAACTACAACAAGATAAGAATCTCAAAACTTAATATAATTATTTATGTTGATGGCAGAAATTTTTGAATCCAGCAAAATGACAGTTTTCTTTGGTCAGAATGAGACTAGAGTATACCAAACTATCGTGTCTAACTAGCTAGTAGATTTGTTTGGTACAATGGAAGTTTTCTATGGTCAGAATGAGACTAGAACATACCAAACTATCGTGTCTAACTAGCTAGTAGAATGTTTGATACAATGACAGTTTCCTTTGGTAAGAATGAGACTAGAACATACCAAACTATCGTGTCTAACTAGCTAGTAGATTGTTTGGTACAATGACAGTTTTCTGTGATCAGAATGAGACTAGAACATAGCAAACTATGGTATCTAACTAGCTAGTAGAATGTTTGATACAATGACAGTTTCCTGTGGTCAGAATGAGACTAGAATAATTATACCAAAATATCGTGTTTAAGAAGTAGATTCCTTGGTACAATGACAGCAAGCGAAATCGTAGCCATTATGTCACCAGACCACAATGCGTAATAATGAATGTTATCTCCCTTACTAAATGGTGTTTTTTTTTTTACGACAAATTACCGACTCATTCACATTTTGCTTCATCGTTACTTTATTTTACCTTTTATTACGAATTAACTTGCTTACCTCTATCGGATCGGAAGAGTTGTGTAATATTTGTGCAAATCAGAATGCTATATATAATCTAAAAAAATGGCCATGTACACAGCACGGTTGTGTTTGTATCAACTCGACTAGGATGTTAAACTTTGATTTTAATAGATATAATTTTATTTCAATTTAAGGTCAATGCCTGTTACCAGTAGTTCAATCAACGTGTGTGTGAAATATGTTTCTACTGAGGAGACATTTGTGATTACTTGTGGTCTACATGATACAGTTGGTACCCTGAAAGACCTGATCCAAGATCAGACTGGTATTCCACCAAACAACCAGAAGTTGAAACACCACGGGGAAACTTTGGCTGACCAAAAAGAATTATTTGATTATGGGATCAATAATAATTCGCAAGTTAAATTGTACCTCAAGTCATCCGGTGAATGTTCGAGGAAATAGCTGGATAAGGAAAGTCACTAATTGTTTGAAACATACTCAATATAATCTGTAATGGCATATTAGAAATAAACAATTATTATGTGAAAACCACTTTAAAAACGTGAAAAATAATAAGTACTCTAGACGTATTTATTTTTTTTATATTTTAAAAATAGTCATTTTAAATTTGAAAAAAAAAAAACCCATTAAATTAAAAAAAAATAAATAATTTTTTAACCCCTTCAATAGATAGTAAATAAAGTTTTTTTAAAATTGTTTGGTTCAATGCTTTTTTTGAAATAAAGTCTGATTAATTCTGATTGGAGTTCTAATACATAGTTTTATCCTCGTCACAAGTAGATAGTTTATTGTACTATTACTGCTTTTTTTATAATTGATGTCAATTTGTCTCCCTTTTTGAAGATTAAAAAGGATGGTGACGTTTACAAAGAATAGTGGTTTCGAATAGTACAAATAGAAGCATTGTTCTCAGCACACATACGAAGCTTAGAAAACCTCTTAACATCTATTTAGGATGAACGTAACGTTCTTACCCCCCCCACCCTGTCAGTGATGTGCAGATCGAATGCGGCTGATATTGCAAAAACGTATAGTTGTACAGAGTGGACAATACACCGAGGCCCCGCGTGCTTCAGGCTGTGTACGTTAAAGCTCCCTCGACAGTCCTCCTTTATAGGCCCACACAGATTAAAGGAGAAGGGCGTAAAACTACATTTATTTCTGAAACCTAATACAACTGTCACAGTTATTGGGCATGCAGTCGAAAGTCACAATGGCTTCTTCATTAACAAAATTTTACACATGAAAAACAGAAAATTAAAACGACTGACGAGTTGGATCTGCCCAAAATTTATTATGAAAAAAACTATTACTTTAAATCTCAACTTAATGATGGATAGTGTAAGAAATATATTAACATTTACAGGGAGAGACTCGCCATTCGTTTGATCAATCATACCTTAGTCTCAGAAACGATAATCTGTTTTGATCAATCACACCTTAGTGTCCCAAACGATAATTTGTTTTGATCAATCATACCTTAGTTCAGAAACGATAATTTGTTTTTTTTAATCATACCTTAGTGTCAGAAACGATTATTTGTTTATCAATCATACCTTAATCCAAAAAGATAATTTGTTTAATCATATAGTGTTTAACGAAATTTAAATCTACCATGTCCCGAATTATTTGTTTGAAATTACTTATCGCGATAAATGGATCAAAATATTAGAAAAATTTTGTCCCCATTTACAGACTATGCAATCTTAGTTTCGGACCAAATTTTTTGACTACTTTTTTCCACCTTTTGTTTGCCTATCTAATCGTTTAGTTTCTGTCTTTTCGCAAATTTCCTTGTTTGAAACTTTCTTAAGTTTTTAATTCTCTTAGTTTCGATCGAGTTTCAAAAATATATATTAACTATCCCATTCGTTATTCGCTGCTAAACAATTTTCTCAATCTTACGGATTTCCATTTTCATTTGTATCCTTACAATTCACTTTATTCATTTTTCCTTTGCGTTTAGATTTTTAAATTTCGCATATCACAAAAATTAATTGACTTACAAATTTACTTAACTTGCCCAATGCATTAAAGAAAACAAATAATGATGACTATTGATAAAGAGATATAACTGAACATGAGTTAAATAATACTGAATTGTAATTAATCTACAATCTAAACGAAATAAAGTGAACAGTAGTTAAACAGACTAAAAGTGATTCAAATGATAGTGAAAAGTAATAATCAATTTAGATGTTACATATGAGGACTGATAATTATTTATTTAAATCTAAAATATTAATATAATTTAAATTCCTAGTTTGATATTTTTTAACGAATTATGTAATTCTTCTACCTCTGAAGAGTATTTACATACAAGTACCCCGGAATTGGCGAACAGTAACACTAAATACGTATTACTGCTCTTATTTGAGTACCTAACTTCCTTTCAAATTTCACAGATAAAGCTAGTCCAAAACTACTTCCTCTATTGCAGTCGCTGATGGCTGTACAGTTAATTAGCCGATCACTATCTAATTGGGTACGAGAGGCTAGAATAGAGACAGATGTTTCGGTCTAAGATAAAACAGGACTCTTCATTCAGTAGAATAGAACAAGAGTAAATAATAAAAACATGATAAAGTTTAATGATGTTTTTTTTT
>CM060203.1:21393664-21446670 GCA_030562195.1 Nipponacmea schrenckii
GTGTACTTAAATACAGCAAAAATTGATAATTTTCATATTTTCGCCATCATTAACCGTTACGGAAGGTGTGACCTAATTATTTTATGACTTTGAAAACTAGGTCAAATGATATTCAATATATTGTCTAGATGTAGGTAATTGCAAATTTAGCCTATATAATATTTTAAGGCTCTCGAAATACGTTCATAATTGTAAGCAATTCTAGTTTTATTTTTTTTTTTTTGTAATTCTTGGATGAGTTTGCAGACAAACTGGTAAAAGGTGCAGAAATTCTAAATCTACAGTTGATCTTAGAATGATTTCAATTATCAAATAAAACAAAACCGGAAGTTCTATCTCTGACAGGAAGTGAGAACCGGAAGTTCAGGTTTTTTCGCTTTAGCAAGTTTATTTTCAGTTCGATTTTGACCGGATTTTCAGATTTGAAAACTTCAATGTATTTGTCAACTAACAATTATAGGTTTTATGCAATTAGGTTAAATATTTTACCCACGATTTGCAATTCTATATTAAAGGGTCATCGGCAAAAATTTCAGACCGTGATTTCTCCTTTAATATAAATGGTAAAATTTTGAAACTTTACCAGTTGATAGGCGATATGTTTATAATTTTTGAAAAAATGTGAAAAAAAAATTCCACTTCCGGTTTAGCCTCAAATGACGTAATTACGTAACTTCCGGTCTATAACTGCTAGGTGAAAAGTGAAAACTGTTTTATAAATAACTTGTCAATAGTAATTGATTTGACCTAAATAATTAGGTCAAGCTGCCATATCGGCCGCCATTTTGAATTTTCGTTACAATTCTTAAATCCGAAATTCAGACACTACTGATAGACCGATTTTGATGAAATTTAGCACATAGATACAATGGATCATTATCTACCTTTTCTTGGAGACCGATTTTCAAATTTCGTATTTTCTTTCGAATTATTTAAATTTCGATTTTTTCAAAATTAGGTCACTTTAACGGGTACGGAAGGTGTGACCCACTTAATCTATGACCTTGAAAATTAGGTCAAATAATATTCAATATATTGTCTACGAGTAGATATTTTTTAATTTGGCTTACTTAAAAAATTCATAGAGATAAGTGTACTTAAATACAGCAAAAATTGATAATTTTCATATTTCGCCATCATTAACCGTTACGGAAGGTGTGAGCTAATTATTTTATGACTTTGAAAACTAGGTAAAATGATATTCAATATATTGTCTAGAAGTAGGTCATTGCAAATTTAGCCTACAAAATATTTTAAGGCTCTCGAAATACGTTCATAATTGTAAGCAATTCTAGTTAAAATAGTTTTTAGTCAAACCAAGAGTTTATGATGAGTTTATGACGGAGTCTAGTCTTAAATACCTGTTGTAATAGTAAAAAGTAGATCCTTTTTCAGAGATCTATAAAGTCTTTGATTAAATTTTGTTAAGTTTTTGAAACTGTAAATGTTTCTTCAGGGTTAAATTTGACTTATGTGTGCCAGCCATGGCAGTGGCTTACAGATGACTCTACCACTGTCAATAACAACTAATAGCCAATACCATTTCAAAGAGTAGCATTTGTTAAACTCACTTTTCAATATGCAATAAGCCTTGAGGCTGTTGAGGAGAAAATGTAAATTAGAAATTGGAAACTTTTCACAAATGGAATTGAAATCATGAAGAAATTAACTCAATTCTTGGAACTCTGCTGAAAAAAAATCAATTTCAGTGATATGAGACAAATAGGTTATTTTTGTTGTTATATCTCAATGACCTTTTCTTTCCTCCATTTTTTATTCTGTTGATTTGCCTTGAAGGTTTGTGATCTTAAATTAAAGCTTTCTGCGTAGAACTATGTTGTCAGGTCCTTAATTAACTTGTCTTGGTGGTAGAAATTCCCTGAAGGCCATATATTAGTGTTGTAGTTTGTCTATTGTAATGGTTGTTTATGTGAACAAAACTATGTTTCCATTCCAGACATATGACAAAAAAAATCATGGTTAAAGAGTACTGCTTGAAATTGATTAAAATTTGCCTTTTTTTTCTTTATATCTGCATATTATCAATTTCCAGGGATATTTTGTTGCACTGTGGCCAAACTATTTTGTATCAGGAAACAGAAGTATTGAACACATGTAACATGTTTTACTTTCAACATGTTCTTTTAATACTACATGAGGAAAACCTCATATTGCATGGTGTGAATATAGGCAAGCCCTCTGGTTAAAAAAATATTGGTATTTACAGAAGATACAATGAATCTGAATAAACTGTAGTCCAGCAAAATAACACCTAGTAGTAGTCTGAATAGCAGTGGGCTTGATCTGAAGTTTGATTTTAGATTTCTATTACTATTTGTTCTACCATGCTCAAGCTTGTTTCGAAATCTGTTTCGGATTTTTCCTCATATCTTGACATATCTAATAACATTTTATTGTGATGTTTGGAATTCAGATTACAAACAAGTCCTAATTGCCTTACCAATTATTTTCAAATTACTATAATCATAATGAGCCAATGAAATTACTGTAATCATTGTGAATTAACCAATGAATGACTTTAATTTGAAATATCATGTAGCCAATTATCGTGTGTTATTTCAAAGATACGGTTGTAGGATTGGATAGGTATTCCGGTAATGAAATTGTCATGATTCTGTATCAGATGGTGTCATTTTATATTCTGATCTATTCTATAATTGTGCACATGTGACAAACTTCCGATGACAATTCAAACTATACATACAAACAGTTCACGTTATATTGAGTTTCCTATATTAAGACCTGACAGTGCAAGAAGAACTTAGATTCTCTTATTTCAAACTCCCTACCTATCTTCATCTTATTGGATTTAATAAAGATTGACACCACAATGTACTATATAATGAGGCTGATTATGAAAGGATAAAGGCATTTCCTTATCATTTCAATTCCCATAACTCAAAAGATCTTCCTCGTTCATGTGTTATGGACAATGTCAGGATTAATGGGTAATAGACATTTTTCTAATGGTACAAAGAGCAAAGTTATAAATGGACATCTGATGCAGTTCCAACCAGAACCAGATGACAAGTTGACATATATATGTGGAAAAATGCATCATGGTTATAGAAACTATACGCGACTCTGAATAGAAAATGTTAAGCATCTGATTATATATATCTGAATATATATATTATAACTAATACTACATCTCTTTCTTGACTAGATATATTGGGACTCATTGCAAAAATTTTGCGCTTTTTTGGATAGTTATTTTTAATTGTTGTTTTTCAAATGCTCGGGTAATGTAACAAGAGTTTATTGACTATAATGATTAAGAGAAAGCTAGTAATAATGGTTTTATCAATTAATTTCTATCACACTGAGCAGAATTCTCATTATCCCATCATTATCTTTCTACTTTTAGTATCAGCACAATAACTGTCACTATCTAGATTGTTTGCTGTTAGGCACTTTATTTTAAAGTGATGATGCCATTTAGCAGCTCAGTTGCAATTTGTTACCTCATTGTTCACTTTCAGACCCGTGGGACAACAAACTGTAACTGTTGCTAAAATGATGTTAGAAGCTTAGTTGAAACTTGTCATCCATAGTTTATGATATCAGCATCTGCTGCAAGACTTAAAGATGCCTTGGAAGTTTGATTCAGAAGAAAAAATGGAAACATGTTACTAGTAACCTGTCTGAAAAGTTGTTCTTTGACCAAAGCATTGCTTGTAAAGAAAACAATATTTATTACAATTATTGTAACTAATTGAACAAATCTGTCTAAATAAATCATGGACACCCACCTTTAAACTTATAATCATAGCAAGACTTAGTCATTTAGCGACTATCACAAGTAGACTATTATTCCAGCAGAACTTGACTTAAATATAAGCTTTCTGCATAGAACTATGTTGTCAGGTCCTTAATTAACTTGTCTTGGTGACAAAAAACATCATGGTTAAAGCGTATTGCTTGAAATTGAAATTTTTTCTTTTTAATCATATGCATATTTTCCCATTCAACTTTTTAATTTGTTTTACTGTTGCCAATCTACTTTGTAGCAAGAAACAGAAGTTTTGAGAACATATTACTTTCAACAAGCTCCTAAAATAAAACATGGAGAAAACTTCCTAATGTATGATGTGAATATAGGCGAGCACCTTTGATGAAACAAAATATTGATGAGTCTCTTTTGTGAACTTGACCACCATTTATATAATACATAGTATATAAACAGGCACCCCTCTAAACTGCAGTTGGGCATCTCAATCAAGTCCCAAAGTATTTAATCCATAGTTAAGTAATCTCTCAAACCCGCATCTAAATTTGTTGATGGATTAATTGACATTAATCGGTTAATGACATTAAAGATGTATACAATTTTAAATATTGATTCCCATTGTTTTATTGATTATTACTCTTATAATGTATTATTACTCTTATAATGTATTATTACTCTTATAATTGATTATTACTCTTATAATGTATTTTATTCGTATTTAATTACGCTTTATATGTACCAGTATGAAAACATTCGGTTATTTTTCAAATTCAAATTTGTGATATAATAGCTGATTTTCTTGATGAATGTTTAGGTCATATTGATGGAATGCCCTATAATAGAAAACATCCAGGCTAAAACTGAATCTTACTTACTCCTAAACTGGCAAATTCCTCCAAACCAGCATTTATCACGGGTCCAACAGCCTAGTGTTTTAGAGGGTTTTCACTGTATGTGGTTAGGCTAGATGCCCTGTTTTGACTGGTAACTCGGGTCAGATGTCACTGTACCAATTGGCCAGAACATAATTTATTTATATGTAAAGTGGGCAAGCTCTTATGACAAGGCTTCTCAGTCTTGATATAAGCCATAGCACATTTGTGCTGCATATTTCTATAAGCCATCATGCAGAGAATAATGAAAACTGCATTGAATTGAAGTCCTAGCCCAAATCCATGTCAAAGTTTTTTCAACTAGTCTAAGCTTACAGGACTGTCGGGTACATATGACCTGGCTTTATGGTATAATTCCAGTTTATATGGAACCTTCACACACTCAAAGTAAATGAAGGAAATAAAGGGATACCAATGTTCCGTGCTGAAATGGTGTTTAAGTCTAAAAATATCTTTAGCTATATAATAAGGAGTTCACGTTTAATTTGGACTGATTCATGTAGATAGGTATATATATGCTTATTCTTGTAAACTTTGTCAATATCGTTCTTAAAAAAATAATCAAACAAATTAATTATTTAGATTGGTATAAAGCTAGCTGCATATTAGCTGTAGACAAGTTATAAGGTTGTGGTCTAATTGGTAAAAATATTGAATGTCTTCAAGCAACAATTAGTAACATTGAGAACTCAGTCGGAAAGACATCATGCTTTTCAACTCGGCCAATGGCAACATGCTAATTCTGATATGAACAATATTAATAATTATTTTTACTAAGTGTTACCAATTATTACAATTTTAACTGTTATTTCTTCATCATATTTATAAAGTGCACACAGACAGAAAATTCAAAAGCATTTTTGAATTAAGATTCAATTCGATAAATTCATTAGTGCAGTATTTAAATATAGAGATATTAAAATTCTAAGTTTTTATGTACAGTTTTGTAATATTTTATTCTAATTCAATCAGTGGGCGATGATGTGTGTTTTATTTCCTGTAGGTTAATGCATGTAATGTATAGAGCATGCATGCACCTGTAAATTATTAATGAAAATAGATCCAAAAATCATTTCCCATGAAATTTACTACTCTGTTTAAGATAAGGTTATGTATGTTTTCTTTGGTCAATTAGAATTGGAATTCTGCCACCAATATAGATAGCATCAAAGATGAATTTCATCTAAATGAATTGTCAATTTTTGTTTTCTGCTTGGCTTGAAACATTAACTTAAATTGACATATGTATTGAAAATAATAACCTGGCATGAATATTACATGAGTTTAGATTATATTATTTTACTTTAATTTTACTGAGAAAGAGTAATACTTGTGCTTTATAGGGTGCTCTTATCAGGGTTTTTACTGATCCAAATTTAGTTTAGGTATTGTAGGATACCCTGCACATTACATCTTAAACAGTTTTTCTATAGAGATTATGTTTCTTGATTAGACAGATAACTAAAAGCTTGACAAATATCATAAACGATCTCTTACCATAAACACTTTAAAATAAATTATGAGATATATTACTGGTTAGTATTGAATATTAGTTTTAGTCCTATTTTAATAAACTATATACTTTTTGAATATTATAATAACACTCTTTTTATAAACTGTGTTATTAATTAGGTGTCGGTTCCTGATTGTATGTTAACAATACGATCAAGTTACAGTCATTATTTCACATATTATTGATGGAAATTGAATATTTATGGTTATATTAGAAACAAAATGTGATTAAGTGTAATTTGATTAAATCTGAAAGTTTGATTTCTGGTAATTTTAGGTTTAATCAAATTACCGTCAAATTTAAATATCAAATCCTCAAAAACCATGAAAAACACTTACATGGATTTAAATGTCACAAAAGAAATCATCGGTTGCTTATATGTTACAAAATGTCATTTAGACATTAATTAACATTTTGTTTAATCCTTTTGTCCTCCTCTGTTCACCCACAGTCCCAAAATATTCATTTTGTTTACCGGTCAAAACAATAATTATTCGGCAAAATCGTAAATAACAATAACCGTCTTCAAATGTCATTCGATTCTTAACATCAACATGGCTACGTACAAAGCCCATAAAATTCAGAATCCGATGACGAAAATAACGACATGCGTGTAGGTGAATTGAAGAGAATTTGGTACGAGGTGAATAAATTTACCGATGCACCAGATACCGTAAGACTGGAATGATTTTTTAATAGTCGACGAAGATATTATTACACTGGACAGACCGAGCGACGATGAAATTGTAGAGAGTGTTATGTCGGTGAAAAATGACACCACCCCAGAATCTGATGACGAAGAAGAAATCATAGACAATGAAGTTGTCATCATTTGCGGATGCTTTTCGAGCTTTAAACACGCTACGAAAATGATTATTATTTATGTGAATTTGCAATAAAATATGTGCTTAAGGTTTAGTACTGTTTAAAAATGCAATCGTTCCTTTTCTTTGGGATGGTATCGGTAATTTTGACGGACAATAAAAAATGATATAACGAATTTCGGCTATAACGAACTAATTCGTTCGGTCCTGTATGATTCGTTATAGCCAGGTTTCACTGTACTTATAAATATATGCTCTTATTGGTTAAAGTTTTGTATATTTTATGTTTATTCTAAGACGCAGTATCCAGTTAGGTTTATAGAATATTCTTTTGGTGACTCCTCACTCCTGTACAGTGTATTTGGTTGTTTTGCTTATAAATCTCTATACATAATTTTACAATGAAGAACAATATTCTTCAAAAACTACAATGTACAAAGAAAAATATTTTGTGTAGGTTTTAACATGTGTGGACATTTCATGTGACAATGTGGTATGATATGTGTTACATTAAATGAATGATTATTGTAATCATAAGTTGTTGTGAAGTCTAATGTAAATACACCTACAACACCATGAATATTCATGAAGCCATCCAGTGATACATATAATTATAATACATATATATATAATTATTATGCTTTAATTATAATATTTAATTATTGAGTAACAGATGTTAGTGTTGGAGGAACAATTATAGCTCATATCAATCTTTTTACTTCCTGGTTTACTTGGTAATTGAATAGAGTTTTACATCACACTGAAATAGAGCATTGGGCTCACTACAGATGGGTGTATACCCATTGTTTTGACCTTTTTGACTCATTGAAATGATTAGGTTATACATCCTACTGATCAGCATGTAAGAGAGCCATTGAACAATAGAAATCTACAGATCTTTTGGAGGTTATGATATAAATGAATATTATTAAATAATTGCTTCTTATTGGGGATATTAAATTTAAGTTCTAAATCTTAGATGCAAGATGCACATAATTATCAAACAAATCTTCTTCTTCCCACTTCCCTCCCTAAATTGGAACCACATTTAGTTCAAAAGTTTTATTTGAATACAACACCAATATTTTTAGCATTAGAGATTTCTTACAATAAAGAGTAAGAATTGAAATTTACAATGTATGATGTGAATATAGGAGAGCACCTTTGATGAAACAAAATATTGATGAGTCTCTTTTGTGAACTTGACCACCATTTATATAATACATAGTATATAAACAGGCACCCCTCTAAACTGCAGTTGGGCATCTCAATCAAGTCCCAAAGTATTTAATCCATAGTTAAGTAATCTCTCAAACCCGCATCTAAATTTGTTGATGGATTAATTGACATTAATCGGTTAATGACATTAAAGATGTGTAAAATTTTAAATATTGATTCCCATTGTTTTATTGATTATTACTCTTATAATGTATTATTACTCTTATAATGTATTATTACTCTTATAATTGATTATTACTCTTATAATGTATTTTATTCATATTTAATTACGCTTTATATGTACCAGTATGAAAACATTCGGTTATTTTTCAAATTCAAATTTGGGATATAATAGCTGATTTTCTTTATGAATGTTTAGGTCATATTGATGGAATGCCCTATAATAGAAAACATCCAGGCTAAAACTGAATCTTACTTACTCCTAAACTGGCAAATTCCTCCAAACCGGCATTTATCACGGGTCCAACAGCCTAGTGTTTTAGAGGGTTTTCACTGTATGTGGTTAGGCTAGATGCCCTGTTTTGACTGGTAACTCGGGTCAGATGTCACTGTACCAATTGGCCAGAACATAATTTATTTATATGTGAAGTGGGCAAGCTCTTATGACAAGGCTTCTCAGTCTTGATATAAGCCATAGCACATTTGTGCTGCATATTTCTATAAGCCATCATGCAGAGAATAATGAAAACTGCATTGAATTGAAGTCCTAGCCCAAATCCATGTCAAAGTTTTTTCAACTAGTCTAAGCTTAAAGGACTGTCGGGTACATATGACCTGGCTTTATGGTATAAATTCCAGTTTATATGGAACCTTCACACACTCAAAGTAAATGAAGGAAATAAAGGGATACCAATGTTCCGTGCTGAAATGGTGTTGAAGTCTAAAAATATCTTTAGCTATATAATAAGGAGTTCACGTTTAATTTTGACTGATTCATGTAGATAGGTATATATATGCTTATTCTTGTAAACTTTGTCCATATCGTTCTTAAAAAAATAATCAAACAAATTAATTATTTAGATTGGTATAAAGCTAGCTGCATATTAGCTGTAGACAAGTTATAAGGTTCTGGTCTAATTGGTAAAAATATTGAATGTCTTCAAGCAACAATTAGTAACATTGAGAACTCAGTCGGAAAGACATCATGCTTTTCAACTCGGCCAATGGCAACATGCTAATTCTGATATGAACAATATTAATAATTATTTTTACTAAGTGTTACCAATTATTACAATTTTAAACTGTTATTTCTTCATCATATTTATAAAGTGCACACAGACAGAAAATTCAAAAGCATTTTTTGAATTAAGATTTCAATTCGATAAATTCATTAGTGCAGTATTTTAAATATAGAGATATTAAAATTCTAAGTTTTTTATGTACAGTTTTGTAATATTTTATTCTATTTCAATCAGTGGGCGATGATGTGTGTTTTATTTCCTGTAGGTTTAATGCATGTAATGTATAGAGCATGCATGCACCTGTAAATTATTAATGAAAATAGATCCAAAAATCATTTCCCATGAAATTTACTACTCTGTTTAAGATAAGGTTATGTATGTTTTCTTTGGTCAATTAGAATTGGAATTCTGCCACCATATAGATAGCATCAAAGATGAATTTCATCTAAATGAATTGTCAATTTTTGTTTTCTGCTTGGCTTGAAACATTAACTTAAATTGACATATGTATTGAAAATAATAACCTGGCATGAATATTACATGAGTTTAGATTTTATTATTTTACTTTAATTTTACTGAGAAAGAGTAATACTTGTGCTTTATAGGGTGCTCTTATCAGGGTTTTTTACTGATCCAAATTTAGTTTAGGTATTGTAGGATACCCTGCACATTACATCTTAAACAGTTTTTCTATAGAGATTATGTTTCTTGATTAGACAGATAACTAAAAGCTTGACAAATATCATAAACGATCTCTTACCATAAACACTTTAAAATAAATTATGAGATTATATTACTGGTTAGTATTGAATATTAGTTTTAGTCCTATTTTAATAAACTATATACTTGTTGAATATTATAATAACACTCTTTTTATAAACTGTGTTATTAATTAGGTGTCGGTTCCTGATTGTATGTAAACAATACGATCATGTTACAGTCATTATTTCACATATTATTGATGGAAATTGAATATTTATGGTTATATTAGAAACAAAATGTGATTAAGTGTAATTTGATTAAATCTGAAAGTTTGATTTCTGGTAATTTTAGGTTTAATCAAATTACCGTCAAATTTAAATATCAAATCCTCAAAAACCATGAAAAACACTTACATGGATTTAAATGTCACAAAAGAAATCATCGGTTGCTTTATATGTTACAAAATGTCATTTAGTATTTTAAAAATGAGTCTGTCAACCACCAAAAAATTACTGGTGTTACTAATTTCGTAATTAGATCTAGATCTAATCTATAATTTACAGAATTCCAAAAGTTTTGAAAAATATTTTGTAGTTGTTATGGTTTTTATTATGAAAGGAAATAGAATTAAAATTGATACGGCTTCCAAGAATGGACTGTAAATTTCAGTTCTCAAGAATGGTCAATATGAGTATATATTCATCAGTGAACTTACCTGTCATAAAGAAACAGAACCCCTGTAAAATCAGAGTCTTTATCAGGAATATAAGTATTCTGTTTATGTTATTCATCAGGTATATCTACATTGGTCTTCATTTATAACGAACTTGCTTAAACTGAAAAACCGGTAATAACGAACACATTTAAAAGTCCCGTTTTTCACTGCACCAATTTCATTGAAAAAATAAATTGAAAAAAAGAAATGCTAGTAGCGAAATTTCGGTAATAACGAATAGAAATTGACACCCTGTGTACCAAAATCAAATGGTTATTACGAATGGATTAGTCATAATTAACCGATAATCTCAATCGCCCCAATCACAGCAATAAATTGTCACCTACCAACTCCCGACTATCAATTATTATTTATCAATTAAACTTAATTAACATTTTGTTTAATCCTTTTGTCCTCCTCTGTTCACCCACAGTCCCAAAATATTCATTTTGTTTACCGGTCAAAACAATAATTATTCGGCGAAATCGTAAATAACAATAACCGTCTTCAAATGTCATTCGATTCTTAACATCAACATGGCTACGTACAAAGCCCATAAAATTCCGAATCTGATGACGAAAATAACGACATGCGTGTAGGTGAATTGAAGAGAATTTGGTACGAGGTGAATAAATTTACCGATGCACCAGATACCGTAAGACTGGAATGATTTTTTAATAGTCGACGAAGATATTATTACACTGGACAGACCGAGCGACGATGAAATTGTAGAGAGTGTTTATGTCGGTGAAAAATGACACCACCCAGAATCTGATGACGAAGAAGAAATCATAGACAATGAAGTTGTCATCATTTGCGGATTCTTTTCGAGCTTTAAACACGCTACGAAAATGATTATTATTTATGTGAATTTGCAATAAATTATGTGCTTAAGGTTTAGTACTGTTTAAAAATGCGATCGTTCCTTTTCTTTGGGATGGTATCGGTAATTTTGACGGACATAAAAAATGATATAACGAATTTCGGCTATAACGAACTAATTCGTTCGGTCCTGTATGATTCGTTATAGCCAGGTTTTCACTGTACTTATAAATATTTGCTCTTATTGGTTAAAGTTTTGTATATTTTATGTTTATTCTAAGACGCAGTATCCAGTTAGGTTTATAGAATTATTCTTGTTGGTGACTCCTCACTCCTGTACAGTGTATTTGGTTGTTTTGCTTATAAATCTCTATACATAATTTTACAATGAAGAAACAATATTCTTCAAAACTACAATGTACAAAGAAATAATATTTTGTGTAGGTTTTTAACATGTGTGGACCATTTCATGTGACAATGTGGTATGATATGTGTTACATTAAATGAATGATTATTGTAATCATAAGTTGTTGTGAAGTCTAATGTAAATACACCTACAACACCATGAATATTCATGAAGCTATCCAGTGATTACATATAATTATAATACATACATGTATATATATAATTATTATGCTTTAATTATAATATTTAATTATTGAGTCACAGATGTTAGTGTTGGAGGAACAATTATAGCTCATATCAATCTTTTTACTTCCTGGTTTACTTGGTAATTGAATAGAGTTTTACATCACACTGAAATAGAGCATTGGGCCTCACTACAGATGGGTGTATACCCATTGTTTATAATTAATAATAGTAATAATAGTTTTATTGCAGTTTAAAGGCCACGGCCCAAAGATACAAACATAATACAAACATTTTTACACATATTTACAATTAAAGTAGAGAATTGTATACATATATAACTAGGCACATTAACAATGACTGTGTCTGTCTAATGAGACAATTTTCATCATATTTAGTACTATAAAGAACTTTTTCGAATTGATATTGCCTGATCTAAATACCTTGAAATAGCCTTAATAACATCAACATCTTCAGCTGAACACAATTGCCTAAACTTCATATCAGTAGGATTGAAACAAAGTATTTTGGGAGAAGTTCGTGTCTTATATCACTATAACGAGGGCAAGTTAATACAAAATGAAAAATATCTTCTGACAAATATTTACAATATGAACAAAGAGGACTATTTACAATTTTTCGTTTAAATAAAAACACATGAAACAGGAAAGAGATTTAGTCTTAATTTTGCGAGGTTCTGTTTTATATGAAATGAGATATTCATTGACAAATAGGATTCTTGACATACATTAATCTTAAAACTAGAATATATTTGTAAGCTCTCACTGTTCTGCAATTTCGACGACCATTCTTGCAGATTAATATCGGTAAGACGAAGTTTGACGGTGTTAATGAAGAGTTTGGTGTTTCCAATACTTCCCTGATACCAAACGAAACCAAAACCTATTGAACTTAAAAGCAGCCTCACTTTCGTAGCCCAGGTTACCCTGCCAACAGAATCGAAATTTAGTAACATTTTAAAAACTTGCTTAGGGTATCTGTCGTTAGGCATTTTAATAAGTGTTGTCCAATACTTCACACAGGACGTTTATATAGTATATAGCTAGGTCATGACGACCACATTCCCCAGAGCACCTGTAGTGGGAACTGCTTTTGTGGATTCCGAGAACAGATTTGCAAAATTGGGAGTGAACAGTTTCAATATCAGGCCTGTATTCGTATCCCCAAATAGCACTGCCATACAGAAGGGATTGGTTTTATCATAACATCAAAATCTTAAAGCTAACATGAATTGGAGGTGACCCTACTTTACGGAGCAAGCCCTGAATAGGGATTAGGGCTTTCCTTGCTTTTATTGACATAGAAGATACAGCTTTACTCCATATTAACCTAGAGGAAAACATCAACCCTAAATAATTGTAGTATGATACACATTCCAATTTCTGATTATTATAATAAAAATTCTCGTAATGTCTAAGAATACCACCATTTCTAAATACCACTACTTTTGTTTTAGAGAGGTTAACTGTTAAATCGTATTGATTACAGAATAATTCTAAAATCTTAATTTTTCGTTTCAAATCTCCTACTGTATCGGATATAAGGCTTAAATCGTCTGCATAAAGCAGTAGCAAAATGTCTTGGATATCTTGACTTGTGAAAATTCCCCTGACATTTCCATTGCGCATATTGTCTATTAGCTGGTTTTATATACATACAAAATAGTATAGGACTAAGTGTGCATCCCTGGCGTACACCAGACAAACATGCGAAATAAGGGGTTATGTTTGAGCCCGTCTTCACACAAGATGACACAGATGAATACATACTTTTTTAGGGCATGAAACATTTTTACCGTTCGCGCCTTTATTCTGCAATAATGAAAGTAGTTTTGATTCTGTTGATTGAATCAAATGCGCGGGAGAAATTTACAAATAAGCAATACATACGCCCCCCGGGTTTGGATAGATATTTCTGGGCAAGACCTTGGAGTGTAAATATTTGATCAACAGTGGAATAACCTTTCCGGTAACCGGCCTGTTCCTCATAATATTTTACCTTCAATTTCTGACCATTTCTGTAACCTGTTATTGAGAACGGCACTATAAATCTTTCCTAAACAATCAAGTAATGAAATGCCCCTGTAGTTTATTACAAATTCCAACTGGGCCTTTCTTATGTAAAGGGGAAATTATAGCTTTCGACCAACTGTCAGGAAAAGATCCATAATCAAATACAGTGTTGAATAGTTAAAATGGGTGAAAAGATGTCTAAACAGGCTTTATAAAAGTCAATTCCAATGCCATCTGGACCTGGAGAAGTTCCAGATTTCATTTTCTGCACACATTTGCTTACTTCAGATTGCGTTATTGGGCAATTTAATAATCCATATTCATCAACTTCTAAAGAAGTATCGGATACAGAGTCAAGCAAATCATCTTGTGACATAAAACTAGGGTTCAGGACAGATTTAAAGTAATTCACCCATTCTTGCGAACTGATTAAGATACATGTTTTCGTTTTTTGGTCGGAAACTTTTGATCGTTTGCCAAAACCTATCTGGATCATTTAAGTTATTGTATAGTTTGTCACAAAAACATTTTATCTTGACTCCGTTTCTTCTCTCTACATAATGACTTAAAAAAATTTTTTGCTGGTATTTTACAAGGCTAAGTGGTTATTACAGTTACATTTTCTAAATTGATTTAACAATTTATACTTATTTTGTTTGCTTACAGTACATTCCTTGTCAAACCAATTCGGTTTGCTTTATTATAGTACGAATTTTATTAGATTTAGGTTTATAAAACCATGCAATTTGCACATGACTTGATAAAATCAGCAAAATATAATATAGCACTGTCCTGAATTTGTTTCCAAAATTTGTTCAAACTCATCGCTAAATTGTTCAAATGTTTTGTTCACATTCTCCACATAAAGTTCAGTTAAGTCTGGTTTCCATACCAATTTGGAATACGGGATTGATTCAGAGCTAATGGCGTTGGTCACAAGGTTGTCGGCGACACTGCATGTCATATGAAAAACTAAAGGTTGGTGGTCTGACTCAGTTCTGGAATCGACAACGAAATTGGAAATTGTTTCAAATAACTCAGTAGAAACCAGAAGGTAATCGACAACACTGGCGCCATTGTATTTAAGACAAGTGAATTCACCTTCAACGTCTCCGTGAATGCGACCGTTAACAATATGGATATTGCACACTGAACACAAAGATAGTAATTTGATACCGAAGTTGTTGGTGTCTTGATCCTTGGAATTGCGAGGTTTATCAAAATTGTCTACATCATAATCCGCTTCCTCAAGACCAGGAAATATACTTTGTATCTACAAATACCAATAATAACAAACTTTATAAATATAACAGGGGTTGTAATATTAATAAAATCTACAATTATTTAAATAATTAATATTTGTATTTAATCAACTGATTTCATAATTTCATTTATCTTGTAAAAAAATACTATATCATTAAGACCAGTGTACTAGAATTTTTACTTCAGGTACTGCAATTTAAGAGCAACTAAGATAAGTTTTCTTAATTCTATATAAATATAACCACACATTGAAATACAGTTGAAATACTACTAGTAGCAGCCAAAAAACATAGTTCAAAATATCTAACTGAAAAAAATCAGTCTTTGTGAGTCTTTTTATGTCTGTTAAAATTACTTGAATGACTGAATGACTTATTACAAATATCACATGTATAGGGTTTCTCTCCAGTATGTGTTCTCAGATGAACTGTTAAACTACCTGATTGACTGAATGACTTATTACAAATATCACATGCATAGGGTTTCTCTCCAGTATGTGTTCTCAGATGAACTGTTAAACTACTTTTATCACTGAATGACTTATTACAAACATCACATGTATAAGGTTTCTCTCCAGTATGTGTTCTCAGATGAACTGTTAAACTACCTGATTGACTGAATGACTTATTACAAATATCACATGCATAGGGTTTCTCTCCAGTATGTGTTCTCAGATGAACTGTTAAACTACTTTTATCACTGAATGACTTATTACAAACATCACATGTATAAGGTTTCTCTCCAGTATGTGTTCTCATATGTATTGTTAAAGTATATTTTCTTCCAAATGACTTATTACAAATATCACATGTATAGGGTTTCTCTCCAGTATGTGTTCTCAGATGTGTTGTTAAATGACCTGATTGACTGAATGACTTATTACAAATATCACATGTATAGGGTTTCTCTCCAGTATGTGTTCTCAGATGTGTTGTTAAAGCACCACTTTGACTGAATGCCTTATTACAAATATCACAAGTATAGGGTTTCTCTCCAGTATGAATTCTTTGATGAACTGTTAGGGAACTATTTGAAGCAAATGATTTACTACAGATGTCGCACATAATATTTTTTGTACGTTTTCTTCCAATTTTACTTTCCTCAGGATCTGTAGAACTCTTATCTGGTTTACTTGTTTTTTTGTTTCCACCAGAATCTGTAGAAATGTTATCTGGTTCTTTACTTGTTTTGTTGTTTCCACCAGAAACTGTAGAAATGTTATCTGGTTCTTTACTTGTTTTGTTGTTTCCATCAGAATCAGTAGAAATGTTATCTCGTACTTTACTTGTTTTGTTGTTTCCACCAGAATCTGTAGAAATGTTATCTGGTTCTTTACTTGTTTTGTTGTTTCCATCAGAATCAGTAGAAATGTTATCTCGTACTTTACTTGTTTTGTTGTTTTCATCAGAATCTGTAGAAATGTTATCTCGTACTTTACTTGTTTTGTTGTGTTTCCATTTTTTTCAGAATCTGTAGAAATGTTATCTGGTTCTTTACTTGTTTTTTTGTTTCCACCAGAATCTGTAGAAATGTTATCTGGTTCTTTACTTGTTTTTTTGTTTCCACCAGAATCTGTAGAAATGTTATCTGGTTCTTTACATGTTTTGTTGTTTCCATCAGATTCTGAAGAACATAATGACCGACATGTATGAAATTCCCTATGACAAATTCCTTTCCATACAGGATTGGTTAACCTTGGTAAAATGTACTGAACTTTTTCAATACAATTTGTTTTAACTTGTAAGGAACTTGAGTTTGGAATTATTCCTCTTACATTGTGAAAATCTACACATCTAAAGACTGCATGTCTTCCTGTAAACACAAGTTGTATCTTCATTTCATACTGAAATAAAAGAAAGAAAGTTCTAAGTTTAAACCATATACATTTATTAATAACAAGCAGTTGCCTAGCAAGATATGCCCACTTTAAAGTATATTTCTGTTTTAACACAGGTTGAAACCTGATCTCCAGAACATAGATCTGTCCATTTGATGCACATGTACCTGTGTATTTTTAGATGAATTGTATATTGAGATATTATGTATTTTCGATTTTTGTTTTTCCCCAAATGTATTGCCCCATTGGCTGAATGTGAGACAGGACCATGTCCTTGTGTATTGGGCCTAATTCTGACCTATGTAAAATAAAGAGTTTATTATTATTATTAAACTCCATTAGTATTTGTAGAAATGAACCAAAATTTGGACTTTCTTTTAGATAATATTAAACACACAAAATATAATTTTAAGGGGGTTGACAACCCAAAACCTATGTACAAAAAATAGGCGATTTGAACAACTTCTTTTCCACCTATCTGAAATATTTAAATATCAATGGAAAGAGGGAACTTTCAGCTATCCAAAAATATAAAATTTATTTCTTTATGACATTTCAACTTTGAGAAATAGGGTATGAAAGATGAACGAAAAAAATGTCAATTATTCCCTTAAAATTAGCATATCTACTAGACTATTTAATATAGAAGGTTGAAATTTTGCACAACTCATGTCTACATATATCTCCACAAAATTACGTTGGCTTTTTGGAAAATTTTGTTTTGTTCTGAAGATATTGATAGAAATCAAAATTTTGGGAGTGCATTTACGAAAAATTGAATTTTTAAAAAAAATATTCATTTTATAAAAAAAAGCCAACGTTAAGTTATAGAGGACATCGTAAGCTTTAGCTGAAGCCAAAGTTTGTAAAAATCGGATAAATTGTAAGCGAGATATGCTTTTGGAAAAATGGCATTTTTTTTCAACATTTTGCAAACACATGTAAACCTTACGTAATTAACGATCATGTTGTTAAAAGATTGTCTTTTATGCTGTAGAAATCTTTAAGCATCTTTTAGGCATCGATATGCACCGATATCCACATAATTGGAGTGCTAAAACAATGGATTAGCACATGTCAAATCCCTTCCACCCACCAATCATAAAATTTTCTCTGTTTACATGTGACGTAATGATTTATGGGACATCACGTGACTTCTGGATTCCCCCGATACACAAACTCTTACTTCGCGTGCCAATATTAACAATAACTGACCGGCAAACGTAGAGAATGTTTATTTAGCCGATGACGTTGTAATCACAAATGTCAACTGACAACGTAATTTGTACGTCTACATAGAGGAATACCCCGTTTTGTTCTATAAATAGATTATCTTTACAGACGGATATCAGACGAACTACTGAAGCGATTGAGCTAAAATTTTTCATACATGAGTTTTTTTTTTTAATGTCAAATAGAATGGATATAAACTAAATGCGTTTCTTGATTGAAATACACTTCGAACGATAAGGTTGTCAACCCCCTTAATTCACTAAAAATCACAGTGGTCAAGCTTGATACACTCTCTTGGCAGTAAATGTATTGATGTATTATTGTTTATTGCTTTACTGAGACAAGGTCAATAACTCCAGAACTGTTTTTCGCAAAATCATCACATTTAAACTTAACCAACATCAATATAAATGATAAGATAGCTTGCCAGGCAAGGTAACCTACGCCCACACATCAGCATTGTTAAATCATTTTTTCCTTTGATTGATAGCATCTATATACACAATCAAACTCTTCATCTAAGTCGTCAAATTTGAACTTGATCGCTGTCTTATCAATTCCAAAGACCACAACAAGTTTCATCAAAATCCATTGATAATTGTAGCTTCTATTGCATCCACAATGAAATTACAGGGCAATAAAAAAAGACCGTTCATCAAAATTGACAAGTTTGAACTTGACCGGCGTCTTATCAATTCCAACAATCACACCAAGTTTCATTAAAATAGCTTGCCAGACAAGCTAACATTCGCCCACTGGCTGCATTGAATTTGAATCATAAATTGCGCAATAACTCAAAAACATTCATTGAAAATATTCTAAATGCCAATGCTTGCACCAAGTTTCACCATAATCCATTGAAAATTGCCACTACACCATTTTGACACTATTTTACAAGAGCAATAACTCACAAAAAAGTTCAAACTTGACAGCTGTCTAAAGCGTATGTATTTTTTGCTTATGTGCAGATTTTACTCATGTGAGTATATTTACACCTAGTTGGGATTAGTTGCAAATTTGCTACAGCCTGTGAGAATATTAGGGCTGCCGTAAAAACCGTAAAATCAATGAATCGCGATTCGTTCCTGCTTATCGATGCATTTCGATAGAAAAAAATAATCGCGATGAATCAGCACGATTCTGATATTTGATTACCTCCCTTCATTTTCCTATAAGAACACGGATTCCTTGCATATAGGATATTTGAAATTTGTTTTTCACGTATTATTTGCGAAAAAAAAGAAATGAATTATTTTTGTTTATTAACGAATAAAAGACAACACCAAAAACATATGTTGCTATTATGCTTATTGAGTAGTTTTTTAAAACACATTATTGTTATGGGCCAGAAATACCAAAAAGTATGCCAGCAAAAATCAAAAAGTCAATGAAATAGTTTACAATAATTTAATATTTATTATCAAAGAAATAGCTTAAACTTTATTATAAAAATATCATAACAAAATGTTAACTTACAAAATATTACTCCACGTATAATGTTAAATCCACTTTAATAATGATTTATCCTAACTTGAAGTTAATTCACAGTCATCTGATCAAGCAGACAAATCCTTAGTTCCCACATGTAAACAATTAAGAGCGCTGAAACATATCTGATCTAATATTCAGACAAATGCCCTTATATATATTTCAGTTTTCTATAAAGTTCTAATCCAGAATGCCCTAGAACATTCAGGGGAGTTCCAGAACATTCTATGACCAAATATGGCACTTCTACAATATAAACAAATAAAAGATTAACATTCCAGAACGTTCTACAATGATCTTGAACATTTTACCTTGAATGTTAAAAGATTAGAACAAAACTTTAGCAAATTCAAATAAACACTATTTGTATATAATAAATTAATAAGGCATACTTAACATTATGTACTTCGTAATGTCTGTTTGCATAGTTATTAATATTTTTTTCCAGGAAATAGCAGTATGGTATTGCACATGTCGTAATTAATTTCCCTAATATATTTAATAAGATTCAAATAATGTCAAAAACTGTTGTGGTTGAAAAAGCCAGTGAAAAAAACAAAAATGAAAGCGCTGAGAGAAAATATAAATCCGAAGTTTGGAAGTCATGTTGTTTCTCCAACGTCCTGAAAAGCTAATTATAAGTAAAAGGAATGGTTGGAATCGTCTGTGAATATTCAGGACACATATAAGTACCCCTCTGGCAAGTTTCAAATAGATAGCTTTACAACAGTTTGGGGGGGGGGGGTGCTTTAGTGAAAACGGAGTGAGGCATGAACAAAAAGACTGTACTTGTGCCAAATATTGAAAAGTGTGTTTAAATATTAATATTAATATCAGTTTTCTCTTTCTTTTCCCTTTTAACAACGAATTGCGATTTATTATCGCAATAAATCGTGTCGTCGCACGGGTATCGTTTAGTGTATCGAATCGCCACTTCAGGAATCGTTGCAGCCCTAGAGAATATGTATATTTTTTGTTTTCGGTATTCTGAGAATGATGCAAGCCAGTAAATGGTAATTGCTACCTTCTTTTGGACACCTAATGGTTCTTCAACTGTGTCTTGGGAACGAGATAGTTCATCTTCAAGTCGTCGGCAGATAAAATTCAGTGTTTCCTTCCACATTCTGAAGTTTTCTAGCCAGTCTGTTTCTTCGAAGTGCTGCAGGACTACCTTGTCAAACCACTCCTACATCAGAGCTTTACTACTTAATTCCCTAACATTTGAGCAACCCAGAGTTAGAGCTACATCCAGGAAATAGGGAAACATTCTGAGCTTGCGGAAACTTTCTGGTCTGAGCCTTTCCAAGGCTATGCCAGAAATGGACAATTTGCTCCTCATTTACCTAAGAGAAATATACGTCGTATGAATACACAGCAAAAAAAATTGAGGCTTCTATTACATTCATGATAAAAATCTTGACATGATTTGACTAAGTCAGGGGCAATAACTTAAAAATTGTTCATTGATAATCGTCAATTTTGAACTTGAAATTTCAGTGCTCACACCAAGTTTTATCAAAATCCATAGAAAATTGTAGTTTGTATGAAAGATAGCTTGTCAGGCAAGGTAATATACGCCCACTGGCTGCATTTATTTCAAATAAAAACCTTTCAGTAAGGTTACAATAAGTGGAATGAAATATTCAACCTTCCAACCTATTTTTTTCTAGGGACTCTAGTTTCATTAAAAACTGTCAAGAATTGTACCTAATAACAACTCATTAAATATTTTTCGGTATATTTATGATTTGCAATAGGGTTCACCCTTAATAACATTTAGATATTTTTAATTCTTAATAAGGCTCATCCTTGGTTGATATTAAACACTTTCAGTTTTGTCAAAAAGGAATGTTAAGAGTGTTCACAAGCCAAAAGTTGAAAGCGTTTTTGAAACAGGCGCAATAAATGACACTAAATATTTTTCGATTTATCTGATTTTCAATAGGTTTATCCTTGTGAGAAAACAAATACTAAAGCCAAGTTTTATCAAAATCCATTAAGAATTGTTCTTTCTAGAGTGCTTACAAGCTAAAATTGAATGCGTTTTCAAACACAAGGGCAATAACTGATACTAAATATTTTTCGATTTAACTGAATTTCAATAGGGTTCAGCCTTAGGTGATTACAAATACTCATGCCAAGTAATGTCAAAATCGCTCAAGAATTGTGACTTGTAGAGTGTTTACAAGGCAAAAATCCAACACATTTTATAGAACAAGGGCAATAATTCCTATTAAATATATTTTGATATGTGCTATTTTCAAAAGGGTTCATTCTTAGGTGATATTACACAATTTCAACAAGTTTTGTCAAAATCGGTCAATAACTGTGCTTTGTAAAGTGTTTACAAGCTAAAAATTGAACGCGTTTTCAAAAACAAGGGCAATAACTGATATTAATTTTTTTTCTATTTGACTGGTTTTCAATAGGCTTCATCCTTGGGTGATAACAAATACTCAGGCCAAGTTTTATTAAAATCCATTAAAAATTGTTCTCTCAAGAGTGTTTACAAGAAAAAATTGAACGCGTTTTCAAGAACAAGGGCAATAACTCATACTAAATGTTTTTCGTTTTCGCTGATTTTCGATAGGGTTTATCCTTGAGTTATAACATACTGTCACACCAAGTTTCATCAAAATCGGTCAAGAATTGCACGTTGTACAGTGTTTACGAGCCATTCAAGAACAAGGGCACAAACTCATACTAATTTTTTTCCGATTTCTCTGATTTTCAATAGGGTACATCCTTGCGTGATCATAAACACTCATATTAAGTTTCATCTAAATCCGTCAAGAATTACACCGTGTAGAGTGTATACGAGCAATTGTGGTCGGACGGACCGACGGAACGATGGACGGACGGACGGATGTGGGTGACGACAATATACGCCCCCCATTTCATGTGGGTGTATAAAAATTGAATAAATGCAGCTTATTTTAGATGCAGCTACCAAATTTCATGGAATATGAAAATGTGAGCTATGCAGGGTTACATGATGGTTATAGTTACTACTAGGTGATGCATTATGAAAAACATGTATGGATAATTCTAGAGACTTTATTTGCATATCCATTAATGATAAATTGGACACTTTACCTGGAGGCTCTCTTGAATTTTAAATTTTAAACACAAAAAATATTTGTTTCTGAACCATTATCTTTACTGTGAAGTTTTACCAACAAAATGTTCAAAGATAAATCATGTTATCTATATAGTCTTCTTAATCTCTGTTTACACTATAATCTAGTTGACTGTGATATGCTCTGAAACAATCTTTATCCATATGCAATCCAGGATGACTAGGAAAATCTTCACAAATCCAAATTTCTCTACCAGTTGGGAGTCTCAATCCACAATAGATGAAAAACAATACCACTTATAAGATTTTCTCACAGTTTTCAGTGAATGAAGTTGCATGTCAACTAAGTCCACGCCTCCCATGTGGCGATTGTAATCATGTATACACTTTGGCTTCATCACCTTGTTTCCACCTTTGTCACTTTTACCAGTTTCAACCATTATGTGGGTGTGTTCAGTTGTCAGCATGTATACTTGTTTAGGCTTATTACCAGATTTATTTTGTAAATCTCTAAATTTTACTGCTAAGTAATCACCGGATTTTGAAAAAAATGATTCACCTTTTTTCAATTTGTTTCTCAATCATTGATTTGGCATAATTTTTCCTTTTTGGATTTATAGTACCACACAGATAGGTTTTGTTTTCAAGGAAATATTTAGCCAAAGCTGGCGATGTATAGTACCGTATATTTCCATATGTAATGCGCAGGTTTTTGCCATAAAATGGGCCCAACAAAGAGGGGGTGCGCACTATATACGGGTAAATAAATTTGGAGTATTTTTTCCCAACGAAAATGCCACAAGTCGATGTTAAGGATCCGCCATTTTGTCTTCCTTCATCGACACTCGCGGTAAAATTGATTTGTGTAAAAGATTGAATTATGATTTTAATAACGGCCCAATATGATTAATATCTTATAAATTAAATATTTATTGTTAAATATTTGAACAAAACTAAAATGATTCAAGTTAATAACTTTGTTTTTAAAATGGAAAATGTTACGTGAAGACGAGAGGTACCAACAAAAATAATGTTCACGGGCCAAGCATTTTCAATGGCTTTTATAGTAGGAACAATTGATTGTCATGCTTGATGACATGCTTCAATACGTAATCGAGTCTTGCCTGAATATAAATACGGTTACCAGAATAACTGGGTTTTAATATAATCCATTGTTTTCCTAATTATTCATCAGATATGATACACAAGGTTCACGCTGTCAATTTTTTCATTTCCGTTGAGAGGCAATACTAGTCGATAAATCTATGCAGGGGGTAAAAGCAGACGATAAAAATAAACTATTGAGAGAATCGTGTCACTCCAGCGATGATTAAAGACTTAATTAAGAAAGACAATGATATTTATTTACGTTAAACAAACGAAACAATCACAATTAAGTATTCACACAAAAGGAACTGACGCAATATCATGATTATTATTCGCATTATGATTACAAGTATAATGGGGCCTATTAGTCTTACACCAAGTCAGTTACCGTTAGACCTTTGAATTCCTGTCAATGATATCTTCTTCAATACGTCTAAGTTTACCGGGTAATAGCACATTTTTCTTCAAGATGAATATCATCCTCGGTAGCGTCCATAGCATTAAAAATACCGAATCAGGTGAGAAGCGTAATAGAGCGGTATCTCAGTTAAGTCGTGTACAATTTATCGATTAGTATAATAATCAAGTATTCACACAAAATGAACTGACGCAATATCATGATTATTATTCGCATTATGATTACAAGTGTAATCGGGCCTATTAGTCTTACACCAAGTCAGTTACCGTTAGACCTTCGAATTCCTGTCAATGATATCTTCTTCAATACGTCAAAGTTTACCGGGTAATTGCACATTTTTCTTCAAGATGTATATCATCCTCGGTACCGTAAATTAATAGCATGATACATGATTTATAAATAACACTCAATAATACCATTACGAGAGATTAGAAGCAATAAATACGGGATTAAAATGGATTTTATTATAAAAATAAATAGTAGAAACGTAAGTTGCAGTGGAACATTGTTTATTATAAAAAAAATCTATGAATGGTGACTTACGTATTGACAACTATTTCCCGATATCGGTGTCTGTGAAATGCCAACTTAAAGTCGTATTTTTGCCGCGAAAAGGGGTGCGCACTATACATGGGTAAATGAATTATCCCCGATTTCGCGGAGGCAAGGAAGGGGTGCGCATTATACATGCCTGCGCACTATATTCGGAATTATATGGTAATTATCAGTATATAGTGTGTGCCCTTTGTTCAGGTAGGGTTGCATAAGGTTGACTGGAATTTGTTCAGTGGCTAACATTTCAGGTACCGGATTATCATGATCGGGAAATAAGTGCTCAACAGAATATATAAGAAAATCCAGTGTTATACCATCATTAGTGCATAATTCATCAAATTTTATTCCAAATCTTGCTCTCTTCATTCTTATAAACTGGCAAAAGTGCAACCTGCCCTTGAAAAGAAGTAATGATTCATCAACTGACAAATTTTTCCCTGGCTCGTAGACATTCCTACATCTTGACTGAATTTTTCTGATGAACTCGCGAACCTTATGAAGTCGATCATGATTTGGATCATTTACATTATAATCTGGATCCTGATTGTTTGCAAAATGAAGAAATTTCATAAGAAGAAGATAGCGATCTCTAGTTATTACTTGACTAAACTAAGGCATTGACAAAACTTCATCACTGCTCCAATAAATTTGTATGCGTGGCTTGTAAATAATGCCCATCAATAATGTTAGCCCAATAAATGTTCTTATTTCATCCGAATTTGTAAGAAACAAAGATTTAACTCTTGAATGCTCTTTGAGTTCATCACCTCTTTGTTCTAAATATTGGTCTGCATAACGATTTGTTTCTTGAACTATAAGATTTACAATATCATCAGTTGTATACATTTTAAAAAAAATCATAAGGTTCCTTGCTTTGTGTTCTTATGGGCAGGCCCTCAATACCAGAAAATACCAAATCTTTCGGCTGGAAATCATCCAAATTTGTCTCAAACCAGTCCCACTCTGGGCCTCTGCTACGTCCACCACCACGGCCAAATCTACAACCACCACCACGCACATTATTATTAGCAGCTCTTCTCTGACCTCTTGGGTGGACACCAACACCACGTGTACCTACACTATGTGGTCGTTGTCTTGGCAACTGATTGGTAGCCTGCTTCTGTCGATCTTCTTCTGTAGCTTCAGAATTAGAAAGGAAAACCTCATCATCACTTTCATTATCCTCACCTGAAAATACATAATACAATAAATCTCAAATAGAAATATAAGACTGAAACTTGAAATGAAAATATCGAAAGTAGACACTGTATTTTAGTCACTAAATTTAATTATAAACATAGGAATATTCCATAATTGTATATTTTTACAATCGAAAATGGCTAGTGATAAGTATACATGCAGATGAATTCTAAAATTAATAACATTTTCTGTCATCTTGCTGGTACGCCGCAGGGCGGTGTACGTGACAGGTCACACGAAGAGATCATTGGATACAGACTTACTGAATGAATAGTCAGAATCGCTGCCAGATTTTTCGCCAAACGTGTCCTCTTCATCTTGATCCTCATCCACTGAATCATCGTCCATAAAAACTGCAGCCAAAACCTCGTCAACGCTGCTATATAATGAGCGTTTTCGTGGTTGTTTTTGAGAATCCATCGATAACCCACGTTTTCAGTTAGCTAGGTAAACAAAATACGACCATTTTCACCTCTAACATTGAAGAGTTTTGGAGGATAACTCATTTAGATTTTTCATAGTTACCTCCCTTGAACAGATATTTCATTTCTGTTTATCATATCAGTAATAGCAGTGTACTAGCAAGTCTCGTTCATGATGTATACGCATTGCGGCGTAATAGCATTGAAAAGCTTAAGCACCCACAATAAAATTTTGACGTGATTTTACTAAGTGAAGGGCAATAACTCAAAAACTGTTCATTGAATCGGTCAAAATCGAAGTTGACCGCCCTCTTATCAATGCCAATATTCACATCAGGTTTCATTAAAATCCATTTTAAGGCCACACCAATTATATTTTCTGTTCGTCGGGATTTCCCGTACCTGATATTGCAAATTGTATTTTTTTATTTTAAAAAAAAAAAATTCAATCCGTACTTACGTCGGTGAATCTATTATCTGCAAACCCGTTTTTTTTTTTAAAATAAAAAAATTTCGGCCCGTACCTTATTATTTTGAAAAGTAAATATGCCTGAAATAGAGTAATATTATGTTTCGCTTTTTCATCAACAAAATATAGCCTAGTCCATTTCTTCAATGTCAATTATTTCAAAACGAGGCAAGCGCACTGTTCGTTCGGCGTTGGAACGATGATACTGATGCCCAATACATATAACTCTTAGTCTGCTAGATCTGGGTCTAGTATTCTTCTCCTGACACTCTCGTCTCGTCATTTATGATTATGCCTTTTGAATGTTATTTATGAATAAAGTCAAGATATATAAGAAATAATAATTGTTATCACAGACTCAATCACAGTAATGCCAGAGGTTAGAGTCCGAGAGTGTCGTGAAACTTTCAATCAAGTTCGACCTGAAGAATACTCAACCATGGAATTCCTTTGTAACATATTATTTTCTCAGCATTATAATAACCTTTATAAATCAAGGACATTAATTGGTTTGAATTGCCAAAATTGTCCTTAATCAAGATCGTTAAAATCAACAAATGGGCCAAGAGAAAAAAATTAAGTTTACAAAATTATCGAGCGACACCACAGAACCATGATTCGAGTACACCCATATCGGTACCTTAGCAACGTCTGCTTCCGGAATTTTTTTCTTAGAATAGCCATGTGTTTGTAGGCCCTTTTACAGCGACAAAAACTTATAAAGGATGCTTTTGATTGTCACAAAAAAAAACACCAAGGAAGACGAATATTTTAACACAACCAATTTGGTTGTGCTATTTCATGATATTTTCATACTTTGGTCTTCTGTCTCTCTGCTGAAGGCAGGTAGATGATTCAGTCTAGTTGGATCCTTACATAACTCACAGTATTAAATTGGAACATTTTAGTTGTTTCATTTAATTTATAGTGAATCTGTTCTAGTACACAGTCTAGTACAGATTCACTTACTAAATGAAACAACTAAAATTTTCCAATTACTACACACACTGCAGACTTAGTTTTGCCCCATCTTAGTTTTGGGGCTAGAGAATAGCATTGTTCAATCTGTCTGCAGCTCAATTTTTTTTTTTTAAAATTAAAAAAATACATCCGTACCTGAAAAATCACAATAGTATTCTGAAACCTTGTTTTTTTTTTTAAAATTAAAAAAAAAAAATCGTTCGCTCGTACCTATTTTTTTTCAAAAAATTCCGAAGAACAGAAAATAAATTTGGTGTGGCCTAAATGGTAGCTTCTATTGCAACCACAAATAATTTTACTAAATCAAGGGAAATAAATCAAAACTATTCATCAAAAAAATCCTCAAATTTGAACTTGACATTGAAATAGTCAAAATCAAAGTTGACAGCCATCTTGTCAATTCCAATACTCATACCAAGTTTCATCAAAATCCATTCCAAATTTTTGACGTGATTTTACTAAGTCAATTTGTCATTTAACCTTGTACAGGGCCTTTTAGAGCTATTAACTGAAAATCTGTGTTATATTCCCTTAATCTATCAAGAGTAACTGTAACATTAGACCTAGATACATCAATTAAACATAATCATAATGAGTTTTAAGCTATTAGATATTTATGAAGAATGAAATTTTACACAAATAATAATCTTTAGTTTACCAGGATTACTAGAAATTGATGATGTTATTACCAAAATAGATAATGAAATCACACAATGTTTTTTACAGTATGTATGACATAGAACACCTGCCTGAAACTTATTAATATCAATATAATAGCTCAAATAATCAAAACAGTGTCCAGTAAAATCTGTTGTCTGGTAATACAAGATACCACTTTAAATGGAAGTAGATCTACAACAGATTCACAGCTAAATATTCATTATGATCATATCATTTGCCCATTTAAGAGGGCGAAACAGTAATAATGTTTTATTCAAGAGGACATCCTGTTAACTTAATTGATTACCAGTGAATTCATCAACATGTCAACTTGTCAACTACATTTTGTTGGAGAACTGAAGTAACCTTGTCTACAATATTGGCCAAGTCAACTTGTCAACAAAAACAATACAATATCTAAATATACCTTCTTTATAAGATAGCTTGCCAGGCAAGGTAATATACGCCCACTGGCAGCATTGATTTTGAATAAAAAATAAAATATACATATACTTCTTTTCAAAAACAGAGCAATAATTGATATTAAACATTTTAAGATTTATCTGATTTTCAATAGGGTCCGTCCTTGGTGATACTCATGCCAAGTTCCATTTAAATCAGTCAAGAAATAGAGTGTTTATGAGCCAAAAAATCGAAATCATTTGAAAGAACAAGGGCAATCAAATATTATGTGATATTTCTTGTTTTCAATAGGGTTCCTCCTTGAGTGATAATTAACAATTTCAGCAAATTTTGTCAAATTCAGTAAATCATTGTGCCTTCTAGAGGGTTTACAAGCTAAACATTTTGACAAATTTTCCAAAAAAAGGCAATAACTAAAATTAAATATTTTTCAATAGGGTTCATCATTAGGTGATTACAAATACTCATGCCAAGTTACGTCAAAATTGCTCAAGAATTGTGACTTGTTTACAATGAAAAAATCAAACACATTTTAAAAAGCAAGGGCAATAATTCGTATCAAATATATTTCGATATATTTGATTTTCAATAGGGTTCATCCTTTGGTGATATTAAACAAGTTTTGTCAAAAGCCGTCAATAATTGTGCTTTGTAGAATGTTTACAAGCCACAAATTAAATGCGCTTTCAAAAACAAGGGCAATAACTGATACTAAATATTTTTCGATTTAACTGAATTTCAATAGGGTTCATCCTTAGGTGGTTACAAATACTCATGCCAAGTTACGTCAAAATCACTCAAGAATTGTGACTTGTAGAGTGTTTACAAGACAAAAATCCAACACATTTTATAGAACAAGGGCAATAATTCGTAAATATATTTCGATATTTTCTATTTTTAAAAGGGTTCATCCTTCAGCCAAAAATTGAACACGTTTTCAAAAACAAGGGCAATAACTGACACTCAATTTTTTTCGACAATTTTTTTCATTTTAACTGGTTTTCAATAGGCTTCATTCTTGGTTGATACTCAAGCCAAGTTTCATCAAAATCCATTAAGAATTGTTCTCTTAAGAGTGTTTACAAGATAAAATTGAACGCGTTTTCAAGAACAAGGGCAATAACTCATACTAAATGTTTTTCAATTTTGCTGATTTTCAATAGGGTTTATCCTTGAGTTATAACATACTCTCACACCACGTTTCATCAAAATCAGTAAAGAATTGCATGTTGTAGAGTGTTTAGGAGCCATTTAAGAACAAGGGCAAGAACTCATACTAAATTTTTTCCGATTTCGCTGATTTTCAATCAGCCTTGCATGATCATAAACACTCATATTAAGTTTCATCTAAATCCGTCAAGAATTACACCGTGTAGAGTGTTTACGAGCAATTGTGGACGGACGGACGGACGGACTGACGGACGGATGGACATGGGTGACGACAATATACGCCCCCATTCATGTGGGCGTATAAAAAGAGGTCTGAATAAAGGGGCATTTAGTTTTTGTAGGTCATCAATTTCTGAAAACTTTATGAAATCAACATCTACAAAGATAGCTTGCCAGGCAAGGTAATACATACTCCCACTGGCAGCATTGAATTTGAATAATAAATTGAGCAATAACTCAAAAAACATTCACTGAATACTGAAGTCAAGGGCAAAACTCAAAAACTGTTCATGAAAAATCGTCAAATTCAAACTTGACCACCATCTTATCTATTTCAATACTCATACCAAGTTTCATCAAATCTATTAAAAGATAGCTTGCCGGGCAAGGTAATATACGCCCACTGGCAGCATTTATTTCAAATAAAAACTTTTCAGTAAGGATACAATAAGTGGAATGAAATATTCAACCTTCCACCATATATTTTTTTCTAGGGTCTCTAGTTTCATTAAAAACTGTCAAGAATTGTACCTAACTCAACTCATTAAATATTTTTCGGTATTTTTATGATTTGCAATAGGGTTCACCCTTAATAATATTTTGATATTTTTAATTCTTAATAAGGCTCATTCTTGGTTGATATTAAACAATTTCAGCGAGTTTTGTCAAAAATGAATGTTTAGAGTGTTCACAAGCCAAAAGTTGAAAGCGATTTTGAAAACAGGCCCAATAACTGACACTAAATATTTTTCGATTTATCTGATTTTCAATAGGGTTTATCCTTGTGAGAAAACAAATACTAAAGCCAAGCTTCATCAAAATCCATTCAAAATTGTTCTTTCTAGAGTGTTTACGAGTTAAATTGAACGCGTTTTCAAAAACAAGGGCAATAACTTGTACTAAATATTTTTCGATTTTCAATAGAGTTCATCCTTGGGAGACAACAAATACTCCAGCCAAGTTACATCAAAATCCATTAAAAATTGTTCTTTCTAGAGTGTTTACAAGCTAAAATTGAACGCGTTTTCAAGAACAAGGGCTATAACTGACACTAAATATATTTCTATTTATTTGATTTATAATAGGGTTCATCCTTGGGTAAAAACAAATACTCAAGCCAAAGTTAATCAAAATCCATTAAGAATAGTTCTTTCTAGAGTGTTTACAAGCTAAAATTGAATGCGTTTTCAAGAACAAGGGCAGTAACTCATACTAAAAAAATTTTCCATTTCGCTTTTCAATAGGGTTCATCCTTGAGTTATAACACACTCTCACACCAAGTTTCATCGAAATCCATCAAGAATTGTGCCATGTAGAGTGTTTACGAGACAAAAATCGAACGCGTTTAAAAGAACAAGGGCAATAATTCATATTAGATATATTTTGATAATTTTAATTTTCAATTAGGCTCATCCCTTGCGATATCCAACAATTTCAGTGAGTTTTGTCAACATTGGTCATGAATTGTACCTTCTAGAGTGTTTATTAGCCAAAAAGTTAAACCCGTTTTCAAACACAAGGGCAATAACTGACACTAAATATATTTCGATTTATTTGATTTTCAAAAAGGTTCATCCTTGGGTAAAAACAAATACTCAAGCCAAGTTTTATCAAAATCCATTAAGAATTGTTCTTTCTAGAGTGTTTACAAGCTAAAATTGAACGCGTTTTCAAACACAAGGGCAATAACTGATACTAAATATTTTTCGATTTAACTGAATTTCAATAGGGTTCATCCTTAGGTGATTACAAATACTCATGCCAAGTTATGTCAAAATCGCTCAAGAATTGTGACATGTAGAGTGTTTACGACACATTTTACAGAACAAGGGCAATAATTCCTATTAAATATATTTTGATATGTGCTATTTTCAAAAGGGTTCATTCTTGGGTGATATTAAACAATTTCAGCAAGTTTCGTCAAAATCGGTCAATAACTGTGCTTTGTAGAGTGTTTACAAGCTAAAAATTGAACGCGTTTTTCAAAAACAAGGGCAATAACTGATATTAATTTTTTTTCGATTAGACTGGTATCCAATAGGCTTCATCCTTGGGTGATAACAAATACTCAGGCCAAGTTTCATTAAAATCCATTAAAAATTGTTCTCTCAAGAGTGTTTACAAGCTAAAATTGAACGCGTTTTCAAGAACAAGGGCAATAACTCATACTAAATGTTTTTCGATTTCGCTGATTTTTGATAGGGTTTATCCTTGAGTTATAACATACTCTCACACCAAGTTTCATCAAAATCGGTCAAGAATTGCACGTTGTAGAGTGTTTACGAGCCATTCAAGAACAAGGGCACAAACTCATACTAATTTTTTTCCAATTTCGCTGATTTTCAATAGGGTTCATCCTTGCGTGATCATAAACACTCATATTAAGTTTCATCTAAATCCGTCAAGAATTACACCGTGTAGAGTGTTTACAAGCAATTGTGGACGGACGGACGGACCGACGGACGAACGGACCGACGGACGGACGGACCGGACGGACGGACCGGATGTGGGTGACGACAATATACGCCCCCCATTTCATGTGGGCGTATAAAAACAAGGGCAATAACTGATATTAATTTTTTTTCGATTTGACTGGTTTCCAATAGGCTTCATCCTTGGGTGATAACAAATACTCAGGCCAAGTTTAATTAAAATCCATTAAAAATTGTTCTCCCAAGAGTGTTTACAAGCTAAAATTGAACGCTTTTTCAAGAACAAGGGCAATAACTCATACTAAATGTTTTTCGATTTCGCTGATTTTCGATAGGGTTTATCCTTGAGTTATAACATACTCTCACACCAAGTCTCATCAAAATCGGTCAAGAATTGCACTTGTAGAGTGTTTACGAGCCATTCAAGAACAAGGGCACAAACTCATACTAATTTTTTTCCGATTTCGCTGATTTTCAATAGGGTTAATCCTTGCGTGATCATAAACACTCATATTAAGTTTCATCTAAATCCGTCAAGAATTACACCGTGTAGAGTGTTTACGAGCAATTGTGGACGGACCGACGGACAGACGGACGTGGGTGACGACAATATACGCCCCCCATTTCATGTGGGCGTATAAAAATCCAACACATTTATAGAACAAGGGCAATAATTCCTATTAAATATATTTCGATATGTGCTATTTTCAAAAGGGTTCATTCTTGGGTGATATTAAACAATTTCAGCAAGTTTCGTCAAAATCGGTCAATAACTGTGCTTTGTAGAGTGTTTACAAGCTAAAAATTGAACGCGTTTTCAAAAACAAGGGCAATAACTGATATTAATTTTTTTTCGATTTGACTGGTTTTCAATAGGCTTCATCCTTGGGTGATAACAAATACTCAGGCCAAGTTTCATTGAAATCCATTAAAAATTGTTCTCTCAAGAGTGTTTACAAGCTTAAATTGAACGCGTTTTCAAGAACAAGGGCAATAACTCATACTAAATGTTTTTCGATTTCGCTGATTTTCGATAGGGTTTATCCTTGAGTTATAACATACTCTCACACCAAGTTTCATCAAAATCGGTCAAGAATTGCACGTTGTAGAGTGTTTACGAGCCATTCAAGAACAAGGGCATGAACTCATACATGTACTATTTTTTTTCCGATTTCGCTGATTTTCAATAGGGTTCATCCTTGCGTGATCATAAACACACATATTAAGTTTCATCTAAATCCGTCAAGAATTACACCGTGTAGAGTGTTTACGAGCAATTGTGGACGGACGGACGGAGGGACGGACAGACGGACGGATGTGGGTGACGACAATATACGCCCCCCCATTTCATGTGGGCGTATAAAAACAAGGGCAATAACTGATATTAATTTTTTTTCGATTTGACTGCTTTTCAATAGGCTTCATCCTTGGGTGATAACAAATACTCAGGCCAAGTTTCATTAAAATCCATTAAAAATTGTTCTCTCAAGAGTGTTTACAAGCTAAAATTGAATGCGTTTTCAAGAACAAGGGCAATAACTCATACTAAATGTTTTTCGATTTCGCTGATTTTCGATAGGGTTTATCCTTGAGTTATAACATACTCTCACACCAAGTTTCATCAAGATAGCTTGCCAGGCAAGGTAATATACGCCCACTGGCAGCATTTATTTCAAATAAAAACTTTTCAGTAAGGTTACAATAAGTGGAATGAATTATTCAACCTACCAACCTATTTTATTCTAGGGTCTCTAGTTTCATTAAAAACTGTCAAGAATTGTACCTAATAAGAACTCATTAAATATTTTTCGGTATTTTTATGATTTTCAATAGGGTTCACTCTTAATAATATTTTGATATTTTTAATTCTTAATAAGGCTCATCCTTGGTTGATATTAAACAATTTCAGCGAGTTTTGTCAAAAAGGAATGTTTCGAGTGTTCACAAGCCAAAAGTTGAAAGCGTTTTTGAAAACAGGCGCAATAACTGACACTAAATATTTTTCGATTTATCTGATTTTCAATAGGGTTTATCCTTGTGAGAAAACAAATACTAAAGCCAAGTTTCATCAAAATCCATTCAAAATTGATCTTTCTAGAGTGTTTGCGAGTTAAATTGAACGCGTTTTCAAAAACAAGGTCAATAACTTGTACTAAATATTTTTCGATTTTCAATAGGGTTCATCCTTGGGAGACAACAAATACTCCAGCCAAGTTACATCAAAATCCATTAAAAATTGTTCTTTCTAGAGTGTTTACAAGCTAAAATTGAACGCGTTTTCAAGAACAAGGGCTATAACTTACACTAAATATATTTCTATTTATTTGATTTATAATAGGGTTCATCCTTGGGTAAAAACAAATACTCAAGCCAAAGTTAATCAAAATCCATTAAGAATAGTTCTTTCTAGAGTGTTTACAAGCTAAAATTGAATGCGTTTTCAAGAACAAGGGCAGTAACTTATACTAAAAAATTTTTCAATTTAGCTGATTTTCAATAGGGTTCATCCTTGGGTAAAAACAAATACTCAAGCCAAGTTTTATCAAAATCCATTAAGAATTGTTCTTTCTAGATTGCTTACAAGCTAAAATTGAACGCGTTTTCAAACACAAGGGCAATAACTGATACTAAATATTTTTCGATTTAAATGAATTTCAATAGGGTTCATCCTTAGGTGATTACAAATACTCATGCCAAGTTATGTCAAAATTGCTCAAGAATTGTGACTTGTAGAGTGTTTACAAGGCAAAAATCCAACACATTTTATAGAACAAGGGCAATAATTCCTATTAAATATATTTCGATATGTGCTATTTTCAAAAGGGTTCATTCTTGGGTGATATTAAACAATTTCAGCAAGTTTCGTCAAAATCGGTCAATAACTGTGCTTTGTAGAGTGTTTACAAGCTAAAAATTGAACGCGTTTTCAAAAACAAGGGCAACAACTGATATTAATTTTTTTTCGATTTGACTGGTTTTCAATAGGCTTCATCCTTGGGTGATAACAAATACTCAGGCCAAGTTTCATTGAAATCCATTAAAAATTGTTCTCTCAAGAGTGTTTACAAGCTAAAATTGAACGCGTTTTCAAGAACAAGGGCAATAACTCATACTAAATGTTTTTCGATTTCGCTGATTTTCGATAGGGTTTATCCTTGAGTTATAACATACTCTCACACCAAGTTTCATCAAAATCGGTCAAGAATTGCACGTTGTAGAGTGTTTACGAGCCATTCAAGAACAAGGGCATGAACTCATACATGTACTATTTTTTTTCCGATTTCGCTGATTTTCAATAGGGTTCATCCTTGCGTGATCATAAACACACATATTAAGTTTCATCTAAATCCGTCAAGAATTACACCGTGTAGAGTGTTTACGAGCAATTGTGGACGGACGGACGGAGGGACGGAGGGACGGACAGACGGAGGGACGGACAGACGGACGGATGTGGGTGACGACAATATACGCCCCCCCATTTCATGTGGGCGTATAAAAACAAGGGCAATAACTGATATTAATTTTTTTTCGATTTGACTGCTTTTCAATAGGCTTCATCCTTGGGTGATAACAAATACTCAGGCCAAGTTTCATTAAAATCCATTAAAAATTGTTCTCTCAAGAGTGTTTACAAGCTAAAATTGAATGCGTTTTCAAGAACAAGGGCAATAACTCATACTAAATGTTTTTCGATTTCGCTGATTTTCGATAGGGTTTATCCTTGAGTTATAACATACTCTCACACCAAGTTTCATCAAGATAGCTTGCCAGGCAAGGTAATATACGCCCACTGGCAGCATTTATTTCAAATAAAAACTTTTCAGTAAGGTTACAATAAGTGGAATGAATTATTCAACCTACCAACCTATTTTATTCTAGGGTCTCTAGTTTCATTAAAAACTGTCAAGAATTGTACCTAATAAGAACTCATTAAATATTTTTCGGTATTTATATGATTTTCAATAGGGTTCACTCTTAATAATATTTTGATATTTTTAATTCTTAATAAGGCTCATCCTTGGTTGATATTAAACAATTTCAGCGAGTTTTGTCAAAAAGGAATGTTTAGAGTGTTCACAAGCCAAAAGTTGAAAGCGTTTTTGAAAACAGGCGCAATAACTGACACTAAATATTTTTCGATTTATCTGATTTTCAATAGGGTTTATCCTTGTGAGAAAACAAATACTAAAGCCAAGTTTCATCAAAATCCATTCAAAATTGATCTTTCTAGAGTGTTTGCGAGTTAAATTGAACGCGTTTTCAAAACAAGGTCAATAACTTGTACTAAATATTTTTCGATTTTCAATAGGGTTCATCCTTGGGAGACAACAAATACTCCAGCCAAGTTACATCAAAATCCATTAAAAATTGTTCTTTCTAGAGTGTTTACAAGCTAAAATTGAACGCGTTTTCAAGAACAAGGGCTATAACTTACACTAAATATATTTCTATTTATTTGATTTATAATAGGGTTCATCCTTGGGTAAAAACAAATACTCAAGCCAAAGTTAATCAAAATCCATTAAGAATAGTTCTTTCTAGAGTGTTTACAAGCTAAAATTGAATGCGTTTTCAAGAACAAGGGCAGTAACTTATACTAAAAAATTTTTCAATTTAGCTGATTTTCAATAGGGTTCATCCTTGGGTAAAAACAAATACTCAAGCCAAGTTTTATCAAAATCCATTAAGAATTGTTCTTTCTAGATTGCTTACAAGCTAAAATTGAACGCGTTTTCAAACACAAGGGCAATAACTGATACTAAATATTTTTCGATTTAAATGAATTTCAATAGGGTTCATCCTTAGGTGATTACAAATACTCATGCCAAGTTATGTCAAAATTGCTCAAGAATTGTGACTTGTAGAGTGTTTACAAGGCAAAAATCCAACACATTTTATAGAACAAGGGCAATAATTCCTATTAAATATATTTCGATATGTGCTATTTTCAAAAGGGTTCATTCTTTGGTGATATTAAACAATTTCAGCAAGTTTCGTCAAAATCGGTCAATAACTGTGCTTTGTAGAGTGTTTACAAGCTAAAAATTGAACGTGTTTTCAAAAACAAGGGCAATAACTGATATTAATTTTTTTTCGATTTGACTGGTTTTCAATAGGCTTCATCCTTGGGTGATAACAAATACTCAGGCCAAGTTTCATTAAAATCCATTAAAAATTGTTCTCTCAAAAGTGTTTACAAGCTAAAATTGAACGCGTTTTCAAGAACAAGGGCAATAACTCATACTAAATGTTTTTCGATTTCGCTGATTTTCAATAGGGTTTATCCTTGAGTTATAACATACTCTCACACCAAGTTTCATCAAAATCGGTCAAGAATTGCACGTTGTAGAGTGTTTACGAGCCATTCAAGAACAAGGGCACAAACTCGTACTAATTTTTTTCCGATTTCGCTGATTTTCAATAGGGTTCATCCTTGCGTGATCATAAACACTCATACTAAGTTTCATCTAAATCCGTCAAGAATTACACCGTGTAGAGTGTTTACGAGCAATTGTGGACGGACGGACGGACGGACCGACGGACGGATGTGGGTGACGACAATATACGCCCCCCATTTCATGTGGGCGTATAAAAATCGGTCAAGAATTGCACGTTGTAGAGTGTTTACGAGCCATTCAAGAACAAGGGCACAAACTCGTACTAATTTTTTTCCGATTTCGCTGATTTTCAATAGGGTTCATCCTTGCGTGATCATAAACACTCATACTAAGTTTCATCTAAATCCGTCAAGAATTACACCGTGTAGAGTGTTTACGAGCAATTGTGGACGGACGGACGGATGTGGGTGACGACAATATTCGCCCCCCATTTCATGTGGGCTTATAAAAACATACATCAAAAAAATCTTCAAATTCGAACTTGACTGCTGTCTTATCAATTCCAATGCTCACACCAAGTTTCATTAAAATCCATTGAAAATTGCACCCACAATAAAATTTTGATGCAATTTTACTTAATCAAGGGCAATAACTCATATTTGACCACCCCCTTATCAATTCCATTGCTCATAGCAAGTTTCACATTTAAATCCATTGAAAATTGTAGCTTCTATTGCAACAACAATAAATTTTGCTGTCATGTAACTAAGTCAAGGGCAATAAATGAAAAAGATTACATCGAAAAATCAAAATCGAACTTGACCGCCTTCTTATCAATTCCAACACTCAAACCAAGTTTCATTAAAATTCAAATTTAATTGAAGCTTCTATAGTGTCTACAAAAAATGTTGACAGGCCGACAGACAGGGGCAATGCCAATATATGTCCACATATTCATGTGGGCTAATAAAAACAGCTCGCCTAAACATCCATTGAGGGAAAAGGTTGTCCAGTTTATAATGCAGTTTTGCATAACACCATTTCAATTATATATTTCCTTTTTTTATTGCTTAAATTCCACAGAAATGTACATCTGGGTTAGATAGGGTTTATTCTACAGAAAAAAATACTAAAAACAGCCCCCCCCTCCGCTAAACATCAGTTGAGAGAAACAGTTTTTACGGAGCACAACACTATTTCAATGATATATTTCCTTTTTTTATTGCTTAAATTCCATAGAAATATGAATCTGGAAGGATAGGGTATATTCTTTAGAACAAGTAAATATGCAAAATATATAAATCAATTGGCTTTCTATTCTTGTTTATTGAAAATCATCTACAATCAGACTCTATGTTAAATTGCATTATTACCTGCATCATTCCCTAAAATAATCATTGTTATGTCACAAAATACTGACAAAAAAATGTTTTTGTCTTTTTGACATTTCCACTCCTCAAGACAACATGTTTATCCACAAACACAAGTAGGTTTGGTATGACATTAAACTGGACAAAATGACACATAAATCAAATTTGTATGCAAAAGTCGAATTACAAGGTCCTGAGGTGGACGAAATAAGGCGTGTTTAAGGGGGGAAGCAAGGGGTCTGACTTTCTACAGCAGTGTTTTAGTATAATGTATGAGTTACTCTTCACAGGAGCAAAAGTTGTACGCTCAAGTTGAATAATTTGCCATCTCATTCCATATTAAATCACAAAATTCAACCTTGTATTTTAATTGCCGGTGAAACGTGTTAATCTCATCCCAGGGATTCAAATTAAGACAGTCAAGCCCACTTGGCCCCTAACATACAATTTTTTTGTGCCCATTGAAATTTTTAGGTGCCCAGTAAAATAAAATAGTCATTCTTTCTTTTTGTTCCAGTTTCCAGTTTAATTACACCCTCTAAAAATCTCCACAAGAATTTAGAAAATGGATGTTTACAGGCTATAAGAAAATTACAGAAGAAATATTTTATGAAACGAAATAACAAAAATAGCATTCTTCCGGTCTTCAAAAACAGTAACGTGAGAGTTAAAAGATTAGACAACAGAGTCTATCCCTCACACCGAGATTTTGTTTTGTGATAATTGCACAGCTAGCATAAAATATAGTCTGTGTTATTTTTCAAAACTCTCTATCTTGGGGATTTAGCATGTATATATTTAGGTCGAGATTTGGAATTTAATGTCTGAAATTGCACTTTCTTTCAGATATGAAATGAGAGTATTTCAAGTTCAAGGTTAATCTTAATTTAAAAAAATTTGTTTGTTTGTGTGCAGTGAGAGTGTTGAAAAAATGTTGTGGTCTACTTTTATTTTGACTAGTTCAAGATTTTCATGATGCTATATTGAATTATTGTGATTGAATATGGAAAGACTTAGACAGACATGTTAACTCTAAATAATACTACGTATTTTAGAGACAGATGACCAAGCCTGTTGAGAACACAAAATTTTGTAATACTTCCTTTAGACCTTTGAAAACAGTAAATTCTGTACAGTAAAAGATAATTGTGGGATAATATGTACCTTTCAACAAATTGACATTATGAACTTGTGTGCAAATTCGATAAATGTTCATCAGGCGGCTATTTTTACACAATCAAAGTCGCTAAAATAGCTCCACGCTTGGATATTTCAACTTAGATTAGTCAACAATCAGTGGTTTATTCTGTCAAATAGGGGGGTGGTATGTAGCTGACCTATTAACATACAGGAAAATTGAAACTTTTTGATAAAAAAAACTCAAGGAAGACGAATAATTTAACGCAACCAAAATGATTACACTCTTTCACGATAAATTTTCATACTTTGGTCTTCTGTCTCTTAGACTATAAGCCTACGCATATAAAGTCTTTCTTTCAAAGAATTCGCTCAGAGTGAGTAATAAATTTGGCTAAGATAATATCCAGATTATTATTATTATTTTATCTGATTGGTTAATTAGTCTAAGGTTACAATTTTAGTGATTGACCAATTAGATCAGTGGATCACTAAAATCTTAGTTAGAACTTCATGATACTGTCCTTTTCTTTATTCAACTCTTAGAAAAGTGGCTCATATTTTCCACGATTCTCCTTCAAAATTCATTATTAGCTTCAGAAACCTATCATTATTCCTTTTTTTTTGTTTCAGGTAATTTGTGGTAGGTTGCGAAAATTTAACGTCTGAACTACTAAAGCCTCAAAGTCAGTGGTACAAATCATGCTATTTAACTTTATTTCCTAGATTATTGGAAAATCAGATGAACCGATATTATTAGATAGATATGTGGACATTCAAGAGGACACTTTTCCTAAAGTTTTATTGGTATGCCAGGATCTTATATACTTATCATCAAATGGTAGAAAATCTACTCCAATGTCTTTGTGTCATGGCTTGACAAGAAAGCACCTGACAGGAACCTCCCAGCTTTTATCATTGCTAAATACAGGGATCCCAGTGAACCCCCCAAAAAATAGCTGAATTTTTTTTTCAATGAGAAATCTTACCGTTTATCGTTATGCTTTGGAAGGCATAACTTACATTAAAATACTATCAACATGAATAAGAACTTACAACTGGCTTCCATCTATTAAATTCTATAAATGCAGAGCTATGACAAGATCCATAATTCATCTTGTGCAGAAAATAACAACAGTTAATTGTGTTTTTTTGTTATATATATAATGTACTGTAACTAACTCATTATTAAAATAATAATTACAAAGATTATTCACATAAAATTACAAAATGCACATCTTAAACTTTTCTTTTTTTAACAGAAAGTTCTGCACCTGAAAATATTTTCCTTTTTTTTTGGTGTTCTTCACCGCCGAATCCAATCCCGACACTGTTCCGCTATCTCTTTAATGTAGAATGTCTATCTTCCATGACCTGTTGAAGTTATCGATAGACTTATAATAATTACACTGTTGCCTTCTAATTCTTCAATATATACTACCGGTATTCAGAAGTGTTGTTGTTGTTGTAATCAAATGGGCGCAGCCATTTTTTATTTCTCGAATTATCTCGCGGTATTTACGAATGGTAGTCTCTGACATCACGACTTCCAAACGTTTTGCGTGGACAAAGCGAGACTGGGTAATAGGGACAAAATGATGCCGAGTTTCGCCGGAAACACTCGACAGCGATGAAATATAGGAAAGAAAACCAGCTTTTTCGAATATTGATCAATCTTTTTTTCTCCCGCAAATTATTTTAGGGGATTTATAAGGACTGAATTAAAAAAAAATCTTAGACCAGAAAAATAGCGGAATTCCGCTAATTAGCTGAAGTCTGGGATCCCTGTAAATAGGCTAGGTCATTGCCCATCACTGGACACAATATTGGCATTATAAATTCTATGCAGGCCTCAGCACCATTCTCATAAAAAGTCCAGAAACAGATGTTGCTGTTATATCAACTAGTTTTCGAAGACTCATTTATATTGTGACAGGGGTGGGGAGAAAACATCGGATTGTAGACTTGAAAAAAAATTAGTGACAAACTTGGACAAGGAGTGTGTGAAGCTCTTATTGGAATTCATGCCTTTTTTAGTCTTAGGTAGTAATTTTGATTTTACAAACTCAGAAAAAACTATTGTTTGAATATTTTGTTTGTCAGTTGTATGGCATTTCAAGTTGCATAAGTGCGAATAAAGCTTGATAAAAGCTGTTTTGCACAAAATCCCCAAATGAAAAGAGCTTGCCACTCACTAAAGATGCCTTGACACAACATTTGAAGCATGCGAATTATCGAGCCAAAATACACAAAAGTGCTGTCAAGCCATGGATTCTGGCTCCATGCATGGTTGGATGATTCGAGACAATAAAATAGATATTTGTTGGATGACTGCACCCAAAAGCATATTGCATTTTCTTTCTTGCTCTTGTAAATCTGGGTGTGCCACCGTGTTCATGCCACAATTCAAAGTTATCTTGTACTGATGTTTGAAAATGTTTTAATTGTAAAAATAATAGGGAAACAGAATTAGAAATTGAATTAGAGAAAGGTGTGGATGAATATGATAGTGATGATAAATGTGAAGAATCTTAGATATTTTTTATATATTCTGTATTTAAGTTTTACTTGTCCAACTTGAGAGACTGAATATGTTTTAATATTTCTAGTGTGTATATAAGTTAATTAGGAGGGGGTTCTCATGTGTTTGAATGTTTAATTGTTGATTTTATAGTGAAATGTCAAAATAAATGGAAATTTTGTTTTTAACAAGTTCTCTTATATGTTTCTGTACTTGTTCTCCTTTTCGGAAATTCAGAATGCTTAAATCCTAGAAATAGCATATTCTTTGTTATAACGTCGGCAAGGATTTTGGTTTAGAAAAGGAAAGTGTGAGCTGTACACTCACAACCGTATCACCACTTGTTGCCCGTTGGAATAGAAATAAAATCGGCCTAAATGAACACCATTACACTGAGAAAACGTACGGGTTTAATATTAAAACTTTCCATGTCATCGATTTCTTTTAACTATTAATCCTTAGTTAGATGATTAGATTATTTAAAAAAATATCTCTAAAATGCACTGGGGTCTTCAGCTCATTATATTTTTATTGAAAAGGAAAGCGTTATGTGTTTTATTTGGTTCTAGTTTCGCTTTTCTGTCACGCGACCTTGTGAACTATGACGTGTAAACTTTAGCGGCCTTCTGATTGGCTGTGTTCTGTAATTGACCCGCTGACCTTACTACGCTTCTTCAGTACTCTCCTCTGATTGGCTGGAAAATTGTTCAATTCTTAATGCGGGAGAAAATAGAGTTCGTATTTTAATAAGCTCGCTTTCTCAATTGAACAAATTATTTTTCTATAACTGGCTAGTTTTGAAACGGTCTTTTGATCGACAAAATGTTATTGAGGTCATGTCAATTTATTACTAACTCGGACCGCGGCTGAACGATTAACGATGTCTCCTGGTATCCTAATAATAATAATAATAAATAATAAATAGATTTATTCGTACACAATATTGGTACAATTACAAACAGTATATAATGCTATATATACAATTTATATACAGTTTCAAGATGTACATAAATATTCTATGATTTCATTTAAATGAACATAATCTTGACGATAATGATCTCGAATTGAGATAAAATCTCGAATTGAGGTACCAAGTTTTACGTTATCGATACATTTCATTGTATTAAATAAATATATATTAGACAATAGTTTACGTATATTTACATTTTGGAGGTTATATTTACAATAATTATATTCCTTACATATATAATTGATATTATCACACATAGTAGATTTACTGCCATAAATAGCTTGCATGCCACATATTTTTAAGCATTCGTTAGAACTATTTAATATTGTATAATAAAATTTTAATAACCGTTTATGAATTTGAGATTCGATTGTCAGATCATCACAGATAATATTTAAGAGATTACAATGAGATAGTGGTGATATATTAAATAATTTTCTAATGCTTTTACGCCAAGCGCAATAAAATCGCTCAATCGACTTATGTGAGACATTCCACAATTGGCATCCATATAAAGGCATACAAAATGACTTAAATAATTTGTATTTAATGTGAGACGGTGTAAATCTAAAGTTACTAAGCGTTACATTAACTTTAACTAAAAAACTATTGATTCCTTTATACAAAGGACTATATTTATCTCTTGAGTTTATACTATTCCCCAAATGACTTTCAGACCCAACGACTTTTATATATTTACCATCAAATAGTAAGTCTTTATTAGTATTACATAAATTTTGCTTAAATGGGAACATCACAAGTCTACTTTTTTCGGGGTTTAAAATTTAACATCGTACTCAGTTGAAAATTGATTAGCTATTTTAAGGAGTGTCATCAAAGATTGCCTATTAGGAGTTATAAAAGTTAGATCATCGGCATACGCTATAGCGCCTACATAGACACGTCCAATGTGACACCCAATTCCACTCAGTTTGCAGCGATTGAGCAGTTCATCTAAATAGAGAGTGAAGAGTACTGGAGAAAGTACACCTCCTTGTTTAACCCCGTTTGAAACTTTAAAAAGGGAATGTTACTGTATTCCCCCATCTTAACCTAATCCTTTGATTGATATACATATATAAAAGCAATCTGGCAATTAATGGACAAATCATTTTTCGAATTAGTAATCGGAATAACTTAACATAATTTACTCTATCAAAAGCTTGACTGGCATCTAAAAGGCAGACATAAACATCAGATTGCATGTTATTGTAATATTGTATAGTTTCATCCAGGACAAATGAACAATGGGAAGTGGAATGTTTTTCCTTGAACCCAAATTGAAGATCAGAATTTTTTAAAATATGCATGTTTTGCTTAAGAATAATCCAATCGAGAATCTTTCCGATTAAGCTACTTAGTGTTATGCCTCTATAATTACTAGAATCATTTAATGAACGTTTCCTGTTTTTAGGTATTGGTATTATGGTAGATAAAATGAAATTGCTAGGGGCAAACCCATGACGTAACATGGCTGATAACAATAAAGACAAATGAGTAAAGTACGAGTGTGAAGCATAAAGAATGTGTTCAGTTGATTGCCCGAAACTGCCATCTGTTTTCTTTAGCTTCAAGTTTTTCACTGCGTCCAGTACGTCATTAGTCGATATATTATGAGTTTGTTCACAAATATCATTCTTACAATTAACATGGATACAAGTTTCAATGTCAGCTTCAAGTTCAGCCATATTCTCACCATTAAATGAGACACTATTAAAAAGATTCTTATACTTATTACAGAATAATTCACCAATTTTATCAGGTTCAGTTTGACCATCAACAATATTAGGGAGATGATTATATGAGCCATGGATTTTCTTTATCTCTTTCCAAAAATCTTTAGATTTGTTAAACAATAAATTTTCAGCTAATTTCGTATTACATATTTTCTGTTTTTGTCTTTTAACTTGCCTTAAAGCATAATGATACTTAGCCCGAGTTACTCTTCTGATACTTGCCAAGTGACCAGATTTTGGACAGTTGTTTTCTTTCCATATATTATGCCAGAATATTGACGTGTTTCTTGCCTCTTCAACACAATCATTCCACCCAGGAATTGTTTTATTGTTTCGCCTTCTCTTAGTAGAAGGTATACATTTCTGACCAGCATCCAGAGTAACTTGGATTAACTTTTCAAAGTACTTCTCTATATCGTTATGATGTGTTAAACAAAAGAAATCGTTACAAATTAATGCATCATATGGTACAACACAGTCTAATAATAATTCATCTATAGTGTTTTTGTACTGCAGAAGGTTATCATTTGTTGCATGTTGCCAATTCAGAACAGGTTGCCTTTTATCAGAAAAAGAAGTATTATAATAATTTATTGGGATATTAAGTACTAGTTGAATAGCACAATGATCCGAGAAGTTATCATTATCTTGTATAGCTACGTACTTTAAAATATCATTGAACAAGTTATTAGATACAAAGAAATGATCAATCACTGATCTATCAGAGTTAATTTTACTTTCATAAGTAAACGAAATATTACTTAAAGAATGGTAATACACACACTCGAGTGAGTTCGTTGATATGAACTCGGTTAAATGTTTAGTTTGTATGGATATATTTCTGGACAAGTCCGTGTTAAAGTCACCGCCTAAGACGACATGATCAGTTGGATTTTCGTCCAGAAGACTGCGAATGTCATTAAGAACCTGGTCAAACTCTTCAATATTAACACCGTCACAAGGCATATAGGCGTTGCAGAGCAGAATTTTAAGATCACCACAGTGAGCAACAACTGCACACAGTCTTTTTGAGTCAATAGTTACAGGTTTTACAGCTCCCAGGAATGAATTATTCCACAAAATAGCAACACCACCAAATGGCCTACCACTCGATACAATCCCACTGTCCATGCCTGAGACACCATGACAGCATATATTATCTATATGTCTTTGATATAACGATATCTGCTCCGTTAGAAGCCAATGTTCTTGTATTAGCACAAAGTCGTTCGATTTACACAGTTTATCAACATACTCTATCTTACCGGTTCCATGCCCATGTGAATTGTACGAAGCTAAGGATAGATTAGACATTATTTACCTTGATCTGATTGGTTATCCATTTTAGGTGGGATATATTTACGGACACGCACACCATTGGGCCATAAGTTCTCATCAAATAATTTTTTGAATTCTGATAAGGGCACAGATAATTTAAAAGATTTATATTTAGACATTGTATTAGATATACATACAAGTTCGTAAATTGTGAATCCATTGTCCTTGAGATGGTTTGATATTTGGTCTTCTGACGTATCGCTATCTACTCGATAGATAAATAATTGCCTTTTCGGTTCTGGAGCCCCCTTAAAGGTTTTCGGAGATGATTTACCAAATATACACTTTTTGCGGTTCTGTTCCTGTCTTTTCATAGATTTCTTTACATGATTTGGTAACTGAAAGTCTGAAGTGCCGGTAAGGTTACTTACGTCTGAACTGACACTCTCGGCATCAATGTGATCTGTTGCCAAATGTATTCTTCCTATTGCCTTCTTTGGTGGACGAATGAACTGTTTGTTCTGTTTCTCTGGTCGTGTCTGTTGCAATTTCTCTTGTACACAAGTAGATACGGCAACCTTGGGCAGGGAACACATTTCTGCGTAGGATTTATTCTGAAGTTCCTGAGGAATAAACTTGTCTATTCTCTGTTTGATCGACATATTCTCACAAATAGTGTGTTCCATGGCCTTCTGAAGTGACGATATTTTAGATTCAAAATTGTTCATTCTCTCAGCCATGGATATGTTATTAAGATCTTCTGGATATGCTCTGGGTAGTCTACCGAGATCAAGGGCATTCATAGTTACCATCGGCATATTGTCTGCTTTGTCCAGCTTATCTATGGCATTGATTATGTCCAGGACATGAGCCTCTTTTTCAGCTCTTACCAGCGAATCCTTCCTTCTTGCCTTATCACCAATAATGGAGTTATCACACTTATTCCATAAAATAGTTTTTTCTGTTGTTAATCTCTTCCACAGTAAAATGTCCGAGCACCGCCACTTTAATATTTTCCATAGTACTATTTTGAAGTGAAAATATAACATAACTAAGTAAGGCATCAATAATGGTCACATCTTGATTAGTGTCAGGTAGTGAGTTGTTTTGATCGCTATTGTTCACAGTGGGTGTAGCTTGGTTACTAGCTTGACCGAACCTAGCGTTATTACAACTCTGGCATAACATAAGGTCACCTTGCGACATAGAAACACCTGCTCCTTTCCGCTTGAGTGGACATGGTCCACTGGGCAGTCCTTCACATCTCATTTCTTTTTAATGTCACGGCTGATTAATTTCCGGACAGATACAAAAACACGTCCACTCTCTTCGGCTACTATATAAAAATACATGTATACCAAGTTTCATCAAGATCGGATAAAAACTGTAGCTTCTATTGTGAAGACAACCCGAATTTGACGTGTTTTTACTAAGTCAAGGGCAATAACTCAATAACCGTTCATGCGATAATTTCCATTTTCGAACTTGATCGAGATATCCTTAATATATACATGTATACCAAGTTTTATTAAGATCGGATAAAAACTGTAGCCTCTATTGTGGATACAACCCAAATTTGACACGTTTTTACTAAGTCAAGGGCAATAACTAAAAAACCGCTCATGCGATTATTTCTCTTTTCAAACTTGACCGAGATATCATCAATATATACATGTATACCAAGTTTCATTAAGATCGGATAAAAACTGTAGCCTCTATTGTGGATACAACCCAAATTTGACACGTTTTTACTAAGTCAAGGGCAATAACTAAAAAAACGCTCATGCGATTATTTCTATTTTCGAACTTGACAGAGATATCATCAATATATACATGTATACCCAGTTTCATTAAGATCGGATAAAAACTGTAGCCTCTATTGTGGATACAACCCAAATTTGACGCGTTTTTACTAAGTCATGGGCAATAACTCAAAAACTGTTCATGCGACTATTTCTATTTTCGAACTTGACCAAGATATTGAGATCATCAATATATGCATGTATACCAAGTTTTATTAAGATCGGATAAAAACTGTGGCCAGAAATCGTATTGCGACATACTGCGATACACCTCTCTGTATTGCAATATGCATTGCGATATATTGCGAAATGTCTTACAGTTCAGATCTGTTATGCATGCTATATTACTATCCCATTAAAATTTAATAAGAGTGACAAAGATATAGTGTGAGTTATGATTATTTTTAAAGATGGGTTTCCTCATTAATTAGAGCCAAAGTAAGCTTAATTGATTAATTGGGGTTTCTAATGAATAATCCATGTATTCTCAAGTTCAAAAGACCTATGCGGTCGTAGACATGCTTGTGGAATCCATCTGATTCTGATCTGCTTTGAAACACTAAATTTAGACTCCGTGTTTGTTCAGGTGACCACATGACGTCATATGAATGAAGGTGTATAAGAATTGATTTTGTATTTTATTATTAGTGAGTTAAAACTTATTTAAATTAATTCATAATGTTTTTACAAAATGATATTTAACAGTTTTATTGCCTTTTGCTAGAGATAATATATGGAATACCAAAATGCCATTGTTGTTGTGGAAAATATTAAGGAATGTGGGCAAGTACGCATGCGTGCATACTTAACAACCACAGCGTCCGGTTATGTACCGAATAAACAGACTGGATGATCAAAAAAAGATCAACGGCATTTGAACGACATTTGAGACTTGACGTACATACCTATGTTAGTGCCCTACCGAGGGAAATCCCATCATAATTAGTCTTATAACAAGTTAATTAATGACTTGTGGGACCATCTGTTATTTTTCCCAGTGGTTTGAACACCTCTACTTTCTATTGATATAAGTATTACCGGTACAATTATGGTATATATATATATGAAAATAAGTCAACCCTTCTTTAATTTGTAAACATTAAAACAATATCAAATAAATATTATTCAACTTTCTTTGTTGAAATGAAATGAAACAAATGGAGTTTTATGTCCTACTCTTCTGCACCTTATAATGAAGACTTCAAGACAGCTTGATCATAAATAAAATAAATATTTGGCACATAACAAATGATAAGCACAAAGAATAAAGCAGCCAACCACTAAACTCATATTGACTTTGTAAATTTGGAGTTATCAAATGATGTTCTTCAAAAAAATTAAATTGTCAACATTAGATCGCTAAAGACAACATCTTTGAGCAGAAAGAATGCACGCTGAAGACACGTTCTGAGGGAACGCATGTTGCAGGTACACTTTCTAAAACGTTTAGAAAAGTTTTTGATTGTCATGAAAATTATGAAAACCAGAGGGTACAAATTACTTTTTTATACGCCCACATGAAATGGGGGGCGTATATTGTCGTCACCCACATCCGTCCGTCCGTCCGTCCGTCCGTCCGTCCGTCCGTCCGTCGGTCCGTCCGTCCATCCGTCCGTCCATCCGTCCGTCCGTCCGTCCACAATTGCTCGTAAACACTCTACACGGTGTAATTCTTGACGGATTTAGATGAAACTTAATATGAGTGTTTATGATCACGCAAGGATGAACCCTATTGAAAATCAGCGAAATCGGAAAAAAATTAGTATGAGTTTGTGCCCTTGTTCTTGAATGGCTCGTAAACACTCTACAAAGTGCAATTCTTGACCGATTTTGATGAAACTTGGTGTGAGAGTATGTTATAACTCAAACATTTAGTATGAGTTATTGCCCTTGTTCTTGAAAACGCGTTCAATTTTAGCTTGTAAACACTCTTGAGAGAACAATTTTTAATGGATTTTAATGAAACTTGGCCTGAGTATTTGTTATCACCCAAGGATGAAGCCTATTGAAAACCAGTCAAATCGAAAAAAAAATTAATATCAGTTATTGCCCTTGTTTTTGAAAACGCGTTCAATTTTTAGCTTGTAAACACTCTACAAAGCACAGTTATTGACCGATTTTGACGAAACTTGCTGAAATTGTTTAATATCACCCAAGAATGAACCCTTTTGAAAATAGCACATATCGAAATATATTTAATAGGAATTATTGCCCTTGTTCTATAAAATGTGTTGGATTTTTGCCTTGTAAACACTCTACAAGTCACAATTCTTGAGCGATTTTGACATAACTTTGCATGAGTATTTCTAATCACTTAAGGATGAACCCTATTGAAATTCAGTTAAATCGAAAAATATTTAGTATCAGTTATTGCCCTTGTGTTTGAAAATGCGTTCAATTTTAGCTTTTAAGCACTCTAGAAAGAACAATTCTTAATGGATTTTGATAAAACTTGGCTTGAGTATTTGGTTTTTCCCAAGGATGAACCTTATTGAAAATCAAATAAATCGAAATATATTTAGTGTCAGTTATTGCCCTTGTGTTTGAAAACGGGTTTAACTTTTTGGCTAATAAACACTCTAGAAGGTACAATTCATGACCAATGTTGACAAAACTCACTGAAATTGTTGGATATTGCAAGGGATGAGCCTAATTGAAAATTAAAAATATCAAAATATATCTAATATGAATTATTGCCCTTGTTCTTTTAAACGCGTTCGATTTTTGTCTCGTAAACACTCTACATGGCACAATACTTGATGGATTTCGATGAAACTTGGTGTGAGAGTGTGTTATAACTCAAGGATGAACCCTATTGAAAATCAGCAAATTCGAAAAAAATTTTAGTATGAGGTACTGCCCTTGTTCTTGAAAACGCATTCAATTTTAGCTTGTAAACACTCTAGAAAGAACTATTCTTAATGGATTTTGATTAACTTTGGCTTGAGTATTTGTTTTTACACATGGATGAACCCTATTATAAATCAAATAAATAGAAATATATTTAGTGTCAGTTATAGCCCTTGTTCTTGAAAACGCGTTCAATTTTAGCTTGTAAACACTCTAGAAAGAACAATTTTTAATGGATTTTGATGTAACTTGGCTGGAGTATTTGTTGTCTCCCAAGGATGAACCCTATTGAAAATCGAAAAATATTTAGTACAAGTTATTGACCTTGTTTTTGAAAACGCGTTCAATTTAACTCGTAAACACTCTAGAAAGAACAATTTTGAATGGATTTTGATGAAACTTGGCTTTAGTATTTGTTTTCTCACAAGGATAAACCCTATTGAAAATCAGATAAATCGAAAAATATTTAGTGTCAGTTATTGCGCCTGTTTTCAAAACCGCTTTCAACTTTTGGCTTGTGAACACTCTAAACATTCCTTTTTGACAAACTCGCTGAAATTGTTTAATATCAACCAAGGATGAGCCTTATTAAGAATTAAAAATATCAAAATATTATTAAGGGTGAACCCTATTGCAAATCATAAAAATACCGAAAAATATTTAATGAGTTGTTATTAGGTACAATTCTTGACAGTTTTTAATGAAACTAGAGACCCTAGAAAAAAATAGGTTGGTAGGTTGAATAATTCATTCCACTTATTGTAACCTTACTGAAAAGTTTTTATT
>CM060203.1:21447170-21465182 GCA_030562195.1 Nipponacmea schrenckii
AAAAAAGGAACAATGATAGGTTTCTGAAGCTAATAATGAATTTTGAAGGAGAATCGTGGAAAATATGAGCCACTTTTCTAAGAGTTGAATAAAGAAAAGGACAGTATCTAACTAAGATTTTAGTGATCCACTGATCTAATTGGTCAATCACTAAAATTGTAACCTTAGACTAATTAACCAATCAGATAAAATAATAATAATAATCTGGATATTATCTTAGCCAAATTTATTACTCACTCTGAGGGAATTCTTTGAAAGAAAGACTTTATATGCGTAGGCTTATAGTCTAAGAGACAGAAGACCAAAGTATGAAAATTTATCGTGAAAGAGTGTAATCATTTTGGTTGCGTTAAATTATTCGTCTTCCTTGAGTTTTTTTTATCAAAAAGTTTCAATTTTCCTGTATGTTAATAGGTCAGCTACATACCACCCCCCTATTTGACAGAATAAACCACTGATTGTTGACTAATCTAAGTTGAAATATCCAAGTGTGGAGCTATTTTAGCGACTTTGATTGTGTAAAAATAGCCGCCTGATGAACATTTATCGAATTTGCACACAAGTTCATAATGTCAATTTGTTGAAAGGTACATATTATCCAACAATTATCTTTTACTGTACAGAATTTACTGTTTTCAAAGGTCTAAAGGAAGTATTACAAAATTTCGTTTTCTCAACAGGCTTGGTCATCTGTCTCTAAAATACGTAGTATTATTTAGAGTTAACATGCGGTCCGTCTTTTTACTCAAATCCGCTCAAATCACACTCAAATCCACTCAAATCCACTCAAATCACACTCAAATCACACTCAAATCTACTCAAATCGCAATACGTTCATTGCTGGGAGTCAAGCTCAAGATCATAAACACAATTTTAAAAACATAAAAACGTGTTTCATGAATTTAAAGGTTCAGCAATATGAAAGAACGCACAATATAATCTTTAATTTTTATTCAAGTGACATCAACAAGAAAATTAAAAATAATATACAGTAAATGATGATCATAATAATAATAATGATAATGATAATAATACATTATCCAATAATAATAATAATAATAATAATAATAATAAATGTAATAATAATAAATGTAATAATAAATATAATAATAACAGTAATATTAATGAAAACGATACTTTAAAGATTGATAACAAAGATACATAGCCATTCATCGTGCTCTTTCAGATTTAGATCTCTTTCTTTGGAAAGGTTTTTTTGCAAGGCTTTTGATAGAATTTGGAATTGACAATATACCGTTGGTAGAACAAATATTTTTAGGCTGATGTAATTTACTTTTTTTTGCATTAAGGAAGTCTTGGAAAATGATATTTTTTTGTTCTGCTGATTTTAAATGCCATGTGGATACAGATGTTTTGTAATGGACAGAATTCTTACTTAGTTTAAAGTTTCCATTGCCATACAGTGACCTTTTCATATCTAGAAATTGTAACTCGGTGACTTTATATATTTTTTCAATGAGTTCAGAAGGATTTCTGGGCTTCCAGTCTATGGCTAATTTCAATACATGATTCATAGATTCAGCGTTATTATTTGTCCACATTTCATTTTCAATTACGAATACAAAGTTTTTAATTTGAAATTTAACATGCTTGTTAAAATATGATAAAAATTGGTCACTTTTCACATTATCTGTTATGTCTTCTGAAATTGTCTCAAAAGCAAAAGAGTCTTCTGCATGAACAAGTCCACTGTCACCGAATATCTTGTCAATTATAATTTTTCTCTCGTGTTTTTTCGTTGGAACCACATTGGTCAAATAGTGACTGATATTTTCTTTCAGATGTCTACTGCAAAGTCTACGTTTAGCACCAGGAAATGAATGTTCAATAGCTTTAGTGAGGGCTTGTTCCTTGTCAGTACCAAAAACCAATGAAGGGGAAATGCGGCAGTCTATACTAGAAATTGTATTTTCAAACTGTCCAGAAATATGATCAAAAAATTTCCTGTAAGTGGTATAAGTTGCATCTTTGTGTAAAAAAACAGGCCCAAGAAATATAGGGTTACTTCCAGATTCTTTGCGTATAATTCTATTGTTTTTATATACAATTGATGTGACATAAAAATTACTCAAATTAAAAGTTCTGTCCACACCAAGTACAACGTTTTCATGCAATATTGCATGTTTTATATCTATCATCTGCTCGCTTGTATAACATATAATGGATGGAATTTTATTCTTGGAATACACAACCTCTTGCACAAAGGGATGATCAGTTACCATAGAGAAAATGTTCAAAATGTCATCAGCAAGATTCGTTGATGTTGTTGTTTTCTGACGTTTAGATTCACGATATTTATAGTTTCTGATTTGTTTATTATCACGGGGTGCTAGTATAGATTCATTTTGTAAACATTCTTGATAAATTTCATTAGGACGTTTCCTTGTATTCAAATGTTCTTTAATTTGGTTAAATACTACAGGGTTAGTTCTTACATTGTCAGAATTGTCTAACGGAAAGGTTCCTAAATATTCATATATGGCATTTTTGAACTCGTGGCCTTTAGAGGTTATCCATGTCACTCGTTTCTTGTAGGTGTTGTCTCGTTTCAGCACTGCATAATATCTATGTACAGTTATTATATCATTTTCGCTTGGTTGTGGTTCTAATGGATTCCATATAATTTTCTTTTGTAGGCGCGATTTAAAACAATATTGACCTTCGCGAAACATAACTTGACGAAAATTAAGAGATTTAACATGAACAGACTTAACTGACATTGCCTTTGTACCATCCCAAATACCACAATTACCCCAGAATTTCGAATTACCTGCCTGTTTCAAGTTCACAGAATTGTCAACAGTGAAATATACATTATTTTTCGGTTCAAGAGGAGGAGAAGTCACAACATTCTTTGGATTCAATAATGCCGCGTAGATGTCAGATAATTGTAACCATTTATTTCCATTACTTGTTCCACTGGATTTACTTGACGAAGATAATGGGCTGATTGGTAAGTTCGGTTGTGGGGGTGTGTAGTTTGGTGTGGATTGAGCTATGGGAGAGAGGTTAGTAACAGGCGGTGATGATCTGGATGGTGAGGTAGGCGGTGATGAATTGGCTGGTGAAGTAGGCGGTGAAGAATTGGCTAGTGAAGTAGGCGGTGATGATCTGGATGGTGAGGTAGGCGGTGATGAATTGGCTGGTGAAGTAGGTGAGGATGATCTGGATGGTGAAGTAGGCAGGGATGAATTGGGTGGGGAACAGAAGTCTGCTGTCGGTAATAGTGGCCATTCATCATCTGCGAGGCCAGGAAGGTTGGTTTTATATAACGTAGGTAGGTAATCTTCATAGTCAGCATCCATACGAATAATTGGTACAAAGTGGTTAGGAGTCCATATACCTTTTTCTCTTTTGGTAGTCGATGTGTGAGTCCACATTATTGTCACTGGATTATCGGAATTGATGGAATCTGCGGGAGAAACTGTTGTGTTGAGCAATGTGTAGGCCTTATCTTTCTTCCCATTTATTGGTGGATAGATGACTTGAATTGGTCTTGAACATACAGTGGATAGCGCTAAGATAGTCCAGTGTGAGGAATAATTACCAGGAGTGGCACAGTCTATAAGGGACTCTTCATACAATGGCGACACAAGTTGAATATCGGAGGCATTTGGTATATTGACGTACTTCGACTTATTCAACGCCATCTCTATACAAGTTCTAAGGCGCAGTTCACATGTAAGCCTATTGTCACCAATTAGTGCTATCGAAACGGAGCTGAAGAGGCAATTTCCGTCGGATTCGGAACATAAAGGAACACCCAAATGGGAAAGATTAAATCTTCCTAATATGTCAACAGATGGCTGATGAGGTGATGGTTTTATGATATCAGAACGGATTCGAAATAATAGTTCTGGAACAACCAATTGTTCACGTCGAGCGACAAATGAAAGATTTCCATTCTCTGTAGCCTAAAAAGAAAATTCAGAACATGTTGTAACGTCTCTATTGACACATTAAAAAAATGGGTACAGTACAGGGTTACCATTGTTATATTTTGTACATGTAATAGCATGCATATTATACGTATGTCCTGAAAATTTCAAGTCCGTTATCGTTTTTTCTGGCCCACCCGATATAATACATAATAAATCATATTGCATGTGTTAAAAATTCATAATCATCGATGCCAATATTCTTAGTTTATATTTATACTATTATTATTACTATTAGTGATACAATCCTCTAGTATGAAAAAGAATTTTGAGAGTACGTGTTAATCTTTAACACCTTCTGTCACGGTAGTGTATTGTGGTTTACGAGATAATTGGTGTAGAAGGTGATTATGGCTGAGAATTCGTCACTTTGTTTGTGAACTGTCACAGTATAATGTATATTACATTATAAAATGTGCTAGATCTCCTAATTATTAAATTCTATCTTTGAACGTGTGTGAAAATATTAGATAAAGCGCTTACTGAGATAAAAGAAAAATTCACATGGTTCTAGAGAGAGAGCACACACAGCTAAGTATATATAGGGAAAAAAGTACCAATGCAGATTGTAGACCAATCCCTCGACAAAATACCTCAAATTACAACTTACCATGATGATCCTTTTTTTTGCTTCGTCAAAGTTATATGGCACTGAGGAACGTAAAAAACAGGAAAAGCAAGTAAATTCAACTGATGGTTTAAGGCGAAAAAAATTAAAATCTTGCACTGATAAATTTTCACAGTCCCAATGGTATTTCACTTGGGATAAATGACAACAAAGGCTGTTAGACGAGTCACATTTCGTAAGGCATGCTCCACAATTGCGGTTAACGTGTCGTCGCGTTCGAGTAGCCATTTTCTATATGTAAGAGTTTTAGCACTTTCAAATAATATTAGGAATCTGGAATTGGGAGTTTTCACCTATCTATATAGCAAGGCCAGTGTGATTTTTGCAGAGTGAAGACAATTATTGAGCAGCAATTTCCATTATTAAAACTGTGAAGGAGTATTTAGACAACATTTGCTCAAATCACCGCTCCTTTAATCTTGAACAGGGAAATGTGAAAATGTTGTGAAAAGAATTATAAGATTATCAAAGAAAATGAATAGAAGCCCCACTAAACTTGTTTATATAAAACAACAGTTGATTAATTACAATCATTTTTCTTCATATGACTTCATATTTAAACCCATAACACAAAATAATTCATTTTCAGTGTGATTTGAGTGTGATTTGAGTGGATTTGAGTTAATTTGAGTGTGATTTGAGTGGATTTGAGTAAAAAGACGGACCCTTAACTTAGCCAAATATTACCTGTTTCTGAGACTAAGGTATGATTGGTCAAACTAATGGTGAATCCGTCTCTTTAATGATATACTAAACTGTGAACGCTATTACTGATTAACTTAGCTAAATATTACCTGTTTCTGAGACTAAGGTATGATTGGTCAAACTAATGGTGAATCTGTCTCTTTAATGATATACTAAACTGTGAACACTATTACTGATTAACTTAGCTTAATATTACCTGTTTCTGAGACTAAGATATGATTGGTCAAACTAATGGTGAATCTGTCTCTTTAATGATATACTAAACTGTGAACACTATTACTGATTAACTTAGCTAAATATTACCTGTTTCTACGGAAGCGTATAAGGGCCATTCAATTTTTTTTTTTTTTAAATTTTCAAGTTAGTATCTTGAATTTTCAAGTTAGTTGAATGGCCCTAATACGCTTCCGTATGTTTCTCAGACTAAGGTATGATTGGTCAAACTAATGGTGAATCTGTCTCTTTAATGATATACTAAACTGTGAACACTATTACTGATTAACTTAGCCAAATATTACCTGTTTCTGAGACTAAGGTATGATTGGTCAAACTAATGGTGAATCTGTCTCTTTAATGATATACTAAACTGTGAACACTATTACTGATTAACTTAGCCAAATATTACCTGTTTCTGAGACTAAGGTATGATTGGTCAAACTAATGGTGAATCTGTCTCTTTAATGATATACTAAACTGTGAACACTATTACTGATTAACTTAGCTAAAAATTACCTGCTTCTGAAACTTAAGGTATGATTGGTCAATCAAATGGCCTTTTTTACGAGGATAACGTAACGACATCATAAGTGACGTCACAATTAGATTCCTTTAATCTAATCGAACGGACTACAACCAGTCCACTAATATCTATAGATAAATATGCGTGAGAACGGGGCTTGATTGCTACTCCCACTCGCTGTGGACGAGTCAAAAGGTCGAGAGGTGTGCTATTGACTCTAGACAGGTTCAATGGACATTTGATATCGGTAACAGGGGAATTGTTTAAATCAAAGTTCGACCAGGTGAAGTATCGTAGGTAAGGCAATGTTTATTCAGCCCCTTTTTTAGATTCTGAACCATCAGAGGCTCAACTACGATGAGGTCTGGGTGAATAAAATCCTTAAGGGACATAGAATACATAAATGAGTGAAATAGGCTGACAAACTCTTTAACTCTGTAATTTTTAATAAAACTAACAGAGGTGGTCTCTGGATGTAGGAGAGGGTGTATTTCTTTTTTTTTAAATATTTACAAAGTACCAAAGTATAAAATTATAATCAAACTAAACAACCAGTAAAATATAAATATATAAATAAATATTTATATCTTCTATTAACAGGTATTATATTGTCTTACAGAGGGGGTGTCAGAATATAGGAGAGGATATATTAACTACCCTACTATAGTAATATATAAATATATAAATTACATTAACTACAGACTGAAAATATTTATATCTTCTATTAACAGATATTATATTGTCTTACAGAGGGGGTGTCAGAATATAGGAGAGGATATATTAACTACCCTACTATAGTAATATATAAATATATAAATTACATTAACTACAGACTGAAAATATTTATATCTTCTATTAACAGATATTATATTGTCTTACAGAGGGGGTGTCAGAATATAGGAGAGGATATATTAACTACCCTAGTATAGTAATATATAAATATATAAATTACATTAACTACAGACTGAAAATATTTATATCTTCTATTAACAGATATTATATTGACTTACAGAGGGGGTCTCAGAATATAGGAGAGGATATATTAACTACCCTAGTATAGTAATATATAAATATATAAATAACATTAACTACAGACTGGAAATATTTATATCTTCTTTTAACAGATATTATATTGACTTACAGAGGGGGTTTCAGAATATAAGAGAGGATATATTAACTACCCTAGTATAGTAATATATAAATATATAAATTACATTAACTACAGACTGAAAATATTTATATCTTCTATTAACAGATATTATATTGACTTACAGAGGGGGTCTCAGAATATAGGAGTGGATATATTAACTACCCTAGTATAGTAATATATAAATATATAAATAACATTAACTACAGACTGGAAATATTATATCTTCTTTTAACAGATATTATATTGACTTACAGAGGGGGTTTCAGAATATAGGAGAGGATATATTAACTACCCTAGTATAGTAATATATAAATATATAAATTACATTAACTACAGACTGAAAATATTTATATCTTCTATTAACAGATATTATATTGTCCTACAGAGGGGGTGTCAGAATATAGGAGAGGATATATTAACTACCCTACTATAGTAATATATAAATATATAAATAACATTTACTACAGACTGAAAATATTTATATCTTCTATTAACAGGTATTATATTGTCCTACAGAGGGGGTCTCAGAATATAGGAGAGGATATATTAACTACCCTACTATAGTAATATATAAATATATAAATTACATTAACTACAGACTGAAAATATTTATATCTTCTATTAACAGATATTATATCGTCTTACAGAGGGGGTGTCAGAATATAGGAGAGGATATATTAACTACCCTACTATAGTAATATATAAATATATAAATAACATTAACTACATACTGAAAATATTTATATCTTCTATTAACAGGTATTATATTGTCTTACAGAGGGGGTGTCAGAATATAGGAGAGGATATATTAACTACCCTAGTATAGTAATATATAAATATATAAATTACATTAACTACAGACTGGAAATATTTATATCTTCTATTAACAGATATTATATTGTCTTACAGAGGGGGTGTCAGAATATAGGAGAGGATATATTAACTACCCTAGTATAGTAATATATAAATATATAAATAACATTAACTACAGACTGAAAATATTTATATCTTCTATTAACAGGTATTATATTGACTTACAGAGGGGGTGTCAGAATGAAGCAGAGAAATGTTAAAACCATTTCTCTTGGGAGAGGCCAAGCCCCAAACCACTCATTTCCCATGACACCCACCAGAGGGGCATGCAAGACCGGGGATGAATTTGATGCACCTAAAGTGATTTATTTCCACTCCAAAATATACCCAATTTACAACTTACAAGTATTTTCAATTTTGCTATAGGGATAATTACTTGACACTTTAATTCGTTAATATGTCAACGTCATTATGTACATCTTATTAAGAGGAAAGTGGCCTTTAAAGGGACACCATCGCTTTTTCCTGGAGTTTATTTGACAGGAAATGAATGCAGTTTTACTTCGTACTCTTCTAAACCGAATGGGCTACTGATGACTGGTAACGCCAGGCATTGTGGAATGAGAGAAATTTTACCTGGAAAATGATATGAATGGAGTTTTACGTCGTCCTCTTCTGTACCTAATACTCTAATGAAGACAAGGAGAAAACATTGAAAATAAATTGAGTTTTACATCCTACTCTTCTTTACCTAATAGGTTAATGAAGACACGGAGAAAACATTGAAATTAACTGAATGGAGTTTTACGTTGCCCTCTTCTGTACCCAAAGGGGCTAATGAAGACAAGCAAGTGTGCTAGAGGGAAACTGTGCCAGCACAGCGGCATTAGTTTACCCTTTTTGCGTTTTTCAAACTGTCGAGGGATCTTAAACGTGCACAGCCTGTAGCACACGGGGCCTCGGTTTGTTGTCTCATCGGAACGACTAGACGTTTTTTCTATGTCAGCCTCTCTGACCTGCATCAATGGGGCATGATTTTGGTCTTAAATAGAGTATTCATTCAAGTAATTCTATACACATATGGGTTTGAAAACTAAAATTTCGACAGTTAACGGTAAACACTATTTCTGCTTAGAATAGCTAAATATTACCTGTTTCTGAGACTAAGGTATGATTGGTATACTAAACTGTGAACACTATTACTGATTAACTTAGCTAAATATTACCTGTTTCTGAGACTAAGGTATGATTGGTCAAACTAATGGTGAATCGGTCTTTTTAATGATATACTAAACTGTGAACACTATTACTGATTAACTTAGCTAAATATTACCTGTTTCTGAGACTAAGATATGATTGGTCAAACTAATGGCGAATCTGTCTCTTTAATGATATACTAAACTGTGAACACTATTACTGATTAACTTAGCTAAATATTACCTGTTTCTGAGACTAAGATATGATTGGTCAAACTAATGGTGATTCTGTCTCTTTAATGATATACTAAACTGTGAACACTATTACTGATTAACTTAGCTAAATATTACCTGTTTCTGAGACTAAGGTATGTTTGGTCAAACTTATGGTGAATCTATCTCTTTAATGATATACTAAACTGTAAACACTATTACTGATTAACTTAGCTAAATATTACCTGTTTCTGAGACTAAGGTATGATTGGTCAAACTAATGGTGAATCTGTCTCTTTAATGATATACTAAACTGTGAACACTATTACTGATTAACTTAGCTAAATATTACCTGTTTCTGAGACTAAGGTATGTTTGGTCAAACTTATGGTGAATCTATCTCTTTAATGATATACTAAACTGTGAACACTATTACTGATTAACTTAGCTAAATATTACCTGTTTCTGAGACTAAGGTATGATTGGTTAAACTAATGGTGAATCTGTCTCTTTAATGATATACTAAACTGTGAACACTATTACTGATTAACTTAGCCAAATATTACCTGTTTCTGAGACTAAGGTATGATTGGTCAAACTAATGGCGAATCTGTCTCTTTAATGATATACTAAACTGTGAACACTATTACTGATTAACTTAGCTAAATATTACCTGTTTCTGAGACTAAGGTATGATTGGTTAAACTAATGGTGAATCTGTCTCTTTAATGATATACTAAACTGTGAACACTATTACTGATTAACTTAGCCAAATATTACCTGTTTCTGAGACTAAGATATGATTGGTTAAACTAATGGTGAATCTGTCTCTTTAATGATATACTAAACTGTGAAAACTATTACTGATTAACTTAGCTAAATATTACCTGTTTCTGAGACTAAGGTATGTTTGGTCAAACTAATGGTGAATCTATCTCTTTAATGATATACTAAACTGTGAAAACTATTACTGATTAACTTAGCTAAATATTACCTGTTTCTGAGACTAAGGTATGATTGGTCAAACTAATGGTGAATCTGTCTCTTTAATGATATACTAAACTGTAAACACTATTACTGATTAACTTAGCTAAATATTACCTGTTTAATACTCAATCGAATGCATCTTTATGCATCAATTACTTAGTTTTTTGGATATTTATTTTAGGATATTAATTTATGACAGCAGGTATATCTACTGATGAATATATAATCTTATTGACAAAGTTTAAAATTTTAATGTTTTGCTAGATTTATCAGATTATATAAAGATTCTGTTATGTTATTTATGACAGCAGGTATATCTACTGATGAATATATACTCTTATTGGCCAAGTTTAAACTTTTATGTTCAGTCTAAAACCTGTGGTGAACTAGTCCTTTAAGCAACCTTGATCATTCATAATATTATTCATGACCGTGTACATCGTAAACGTGTTGCCCCATGGTAGGCGAACAATAGCCCGGGCCGAAAAACAAAAGCTAACAACCATGACGCAATAGTGGTTTAAACTTGGGCGTGAATATTTGTTCTTCCTTGGTTTTAAATGGCTATGAACATAACCATATTCTTTTTCGATTTCCAAATATCTAGGATTCTTTAACGGGATAATAGCCGTTAGAAGAAACATAAAATTTTAATTTCACTCAAACTTGGTCAATAACAGTATATATCCATCAGTGGACTTACCTGACGTCATCACTATACATCAAAATCCCTCTATAATTCGATAAATCCACAAAATCAGGTAGTTAATAATAAAACGCTTAATACATCCATTAAGCGATTTTCAAATTGTAATTATAAAGGGAAGTAACTTTAACATATTGATTTCGCGCAAGAATGTTTTAGCGCTGATTTCCCACACGCTTTTATTCCCAAACAGAATGGAATCGTCGCTTGCCCACTTTTTTTTGAAAAATCGAATATAGTTTTATTCTCGCTTTTTGAAAATTCATCAAGTGTGGGATACATAGTTATACTAATAGTCAATATTAAACACAAATATTAGACGTAGGACGAGTGTATTCTAACGGATATTACTGTGAGGCTAGAAATTAATGCGTCAACAAATTCATGCGACATGAAGTATAGAGACTAAAATGCGAGTACAAATTAATGCGGTATCCAGTTAAAACGGTAACATGTCAAAACGGTAACAAATTTTAAAAGTCAAAACGGTAACAATTCCACCAAAACGGTAACAGAAATTTGGTTAAAACGGTAACAACTCTGCTAAAACGGTAACAGGTATATTGGTTAAAACGGTAACAAACAAAAAACACCCGATAAATGTAATCTAATGTTATCGAGAGAGTATTAACTCAAAATCGGTGATTGAAAACAACTCAAACAATTTTGGCCTATTGATCAAACTCATATACTGACATAGTAAGCTAACAGATTTCCTGTCAATTATCATAATTGGTAATCACGATCGTTGATTAAAAGTATTCTACCGACACACCAAGCTAACGGCTTCTTTCCAGCTAGGTATATATAATGATCCAAATTTAAAACATATTATATTCTTTGAAATATTCAAAATGGCATCGTGTGTTTCATGTAATGAAGAAGTTAGACCGCGTCAAGAGGCCCTTCAGTGTGACGGATGCCAACGTTGGCAGCACAGAAGATGTGATACGGAAATTTCCCGGGATTTTTATAGGAGAATGGTACGTGGGGAAGAAATTTTAGATAGATGGCTGTGTAACGAATGTAAGATTGAGTAAGTATGACGACTGACGTACTGTATTGTAAAGTAGGTGGGGTTGACATAATTGCATATTAATTATTTCGTTTATTGGGCGACCTAAGGTCATTGTAGGCTGTACTTTGATAATGAATATTTATTTTTGGTACCTTTGATAATGAATATTTATTTTTGGTACCTTTGATAATGATTATTAATTTTTGTTTATTAACAGTGATTTACCCACACCAGATCTGCCAGAAGTTCTCTGGACGATGATGAGTTAGCACAGGTTGAATTTGCAAGAAGGGAAGATATTGCGGAATTGTCAATGGAGGATAATATTGTAGATGGTGGAATCCTGGATAATGAACCGGTAGCCTACAATGTCGTTGACCAAGGAACTCAGAAGAAGAAACCAATTTTGGTTGACAGCAAAGGCTTTACATATTGTCGTCAAGTGCAGAGGGGACAGTCTACCTACTGGAGGTGCTCTGTGAGAAATAAAAATTTGACCTGCAACGCGACGGTTACAGAAAAGAACGGTAATTCATACTTTAATTCTTAATTTGTCCATTGACGTTGAAACTTGAATTATCATTTGACGTACATTGTCAATTTAAGTTAGGCCCGCAAACATAATTGGATTTTAATTTATCTTACAGGTATATTTAAACCTGGAGTGAATGAACATGTTCACCCTTCAAGACCTGGTCGTTTGACGGCCGTCAAGTCAAAGGTGGAGGTAATGACCGTTTCGCAGGAGAATCCATTTAAATCTGCTCGCGTCATTGTTGAAGAGGTGTACAGCAGAGCACTTGTGGGGGATGCCGCTGTACAGGCCATGATCGATCCGGAACATCTCGCCCGATCTGCAAATAGGTCTCGCCAGAAATTGCGCCCGAAAGAACCAGTCGATCTAGAATTTGACGTAAGTTACATACATGATAAATTTTGGTTAAATGCATAGTTAGTAGTGAATATAAGTGACCATAATGGCCTTTGGAATAAAATATGTATTCTCGACATTCTCTTTTCAGTTAGCACATGATTTCATGCCGCCTGGTTTTTTAAGAAAAGATATTAGAGTTGGCAAATATCGTCACCTATTATTTGCTACCGACACTCAGTTAGATGTTTTGAACAAGGTGAAAACTTGGTATGTTGATGCGACTTTTAAGGTGGTTAAGGCTCCATTCAAACAGTTATTCAGTATCCATGGTTTTATAAAGAATGGTACGCACACAAAACAGGTTCCGTTGGCATTTTGTTTGATGTCGAAGAAACGCAGTCGCGATTACGCAAAGGTAAATATTTGCTTAATTACTTATTATATATATCCGTGTATTCCCTTGCGTAGCTGAAAATAAGGTCGGTCTAAATTTATCTCATTTTCTGTTATAGGTATTTGAAGCATTAAAGGATATTTTGCCCTCCCCACATATCCAGGAATGTGTTTGCGATTTTGAGGCCGGGATTTGGTCGGGGTTCCGAAATCAATTTGATGTGCCAATTCGGGGATGTGGATTTCATTGGAGTCAGGCTGTATTTCGGAAAGTACAGGGTTTGGGAATGGAAGCAGCCTATTACCGAAGAGATAACCTGTATAAATTAATCAAGAAGCTATTGGCGCTACCGTATTTACCGTACGAAAATATAACTGCGACGTTTAACCAATTAACGGCGGTATATAACACAACTACAGAAATAAGTACTCTGTTCGATTACGTTCGAACAACATGGTTTGAGAACAGTGTGTGGTCCGTATCAGACTGGTCTGTGTATGGGAAGTCTGTACGGACCAATAATGATGTCGAGGGGTGGCACAATAAGTTGAATCGAAAGGCCACAAGGGGAAAAAATAGAGTTGTATTTATTGATTAAGTTATTAAACGAAGAGGCCCTACTCGTAACAATCAACTTAAGGTTAATTTCCGAGAAAAAGGTTTGTCGCCGACAGCGGAAGGGCACAAGGACCGTGCAATCTGAAATTCATAAAATATGGGCTGAATATGAAGCCGGCGACAAGACCAATCGACAGTTGTTAAAGGATGTCGGTCGACTTGTGGCCCGCTAAACGGTTTAAAACGACTGGACAACTCAACTACAAACTACGGCGGGCGGTGGCCTTTTGTGTACATTATTGTGTAAAATTATTGTTATGCTATTTTTAAAAAATTGTTATATTAAATATTAAAGAATTATACAAAATAATTGATCTTATTATTTACTAAAATATTTGTTACCGTTTTGGTGGCGTTGTTACCGTTCTAACCGAAAATTTCTGTTACCGTTTTGGTGGACTTGTTACCGTTTTGACTAAAAAAAATTTGTTACCGTTTTGACATGTTACCGTTTTAACTGGTATTCATTAATGCGACCCGCGGTAGGTGTCTACAAGTGTTTAATGAATGAAGACATGAAAAATGATCAGGTATATTGGTTAAAACGGTAACAAACAAAAAACACCCGATAAATGTAATCTAATGTTATCGAGAGAGTATTAACTCAAAATCGGTGATTGAAAACAACTCAAACAATTTTGGCCTATTGATCAAACTCATATACTGACATAGTAAGCTAACAGATTTCCTGTCAATTATCATAATTGGTAATCACGATCGTTGATTAAAAGTATTCTACCGACACACCAAGCTAACGGCTTCTTTCCAGCTAGGTATATATAATGATCCAAATTTAAAACATATTATATTCTTTGAAATATTCAAAATGGCATCGTGTGTTTCATGTAATGAAGAAGTTAGACCGCGTCAAGAGGCCCTTCAGTGTGACGGATGCCAACGTTGGCAGCACAGAAGATGTGATACGGAAATTTCCCGGGATTTTTATAGGAGAATGGTACGTGGGGAAGAAATTTTAGATAGATGGCTGTGTAACGAATGTAAGATTGAGTAAGTATGACGACTGACGTACTGTATTGTAAAGTAGGTGGGGTTGACATAATTGCATATTAATTATTTCGTTTATTGGGCGACCTAAGGTCATTGTAGGCTGTACTTTGATAATGAATATTTATTTTTGGTACCTTTGATAATGAATATTTATTTTTGGTACCTTTGATAATGATTATTAATTTTTGTTTATTAACAGTGATTTACCCACACCAGATCTGCCAGAAGTTCTCTGGACGATGATGAGTTAGCACAGGTTGAATTTGCAAGAAGGGAAGATATTGCGGAATTGTCAATGGAGGATAATATTGTAGATGGTGGAATCCTGGATAATGAACCGGTAGCCTACAATGTCGTTGACCAAGGAACTCAGAAGAAGAAACCAATTTTGGTTGACAGCAAAGGCTTTACATATTGTCGTCAAGTGCAGAGGGGACAGTCTACCTACTGGAGGTGCTCTGTGAGAAATAAAAATTTGACCTGCAACGCGACGGTTACAGAAAAGAACGGTAATTCATACTTTAATTCTTAATTTGTCCATTGACGTTGAAACTTGAATTATCATTTGACGTACATTGTCAATTTAAGTTAGGCCCGCAAACATAATTGGATTTTAATTTATCTTACAGGTATATTTAAACCTGGAGTGAATGAACATGTTCACCCTTCAAGACCTGGTCGTTTGACGGCCGTCAAGTCAAAGGTGGAGGTAATGACCGTTTCGCAGGAGAATCCATTTAAATCTGCTCGCGTCATTGTTGAAGAGGTGTACAGCAGAGCACTTGTGGGGGATGCCCCTGTACAGGCCATGATCGATCCGGAACATCTCGCCCGATCTGCAAATAGGTCTCGCCAGAAATTGCGCCCGAAAGAACCAGTCGATCTAGAATTTGACGTAAGTTACATACATGATAAATTTTGGTTAAATGCATAGTTAGTAGTGAATATAAGTGACCATAATGGCCTTTGGAATAAAATATGTATTCTCGACATTCTCTTTTCAGTTAGCACATGATTTCATGCCGCCTGGTTTTTTAAGAAAAGATATTAGAGTTGGCAAATATCGTCACCTATTATTTGCTACCGACACTCAGTTAGATGTTTTGAACAAGGTGAAAACTTGGTATGTTGATGCGACTTTTAAGGTGGTTAAGGCTCCATTCAAACAGTTATTCAGTATCCATGGTTTTATAAAGAATGGTACGCACACAAAACAGGTTCCGTTGGCATTTTGTTTGATGTCGAAGAAACGCAGTCGCGATTACGCAAAGGTAAATATTTGCTTAATTACTTATTATATATATCCGTGTATTCCCTTGCGTAGCTGAAAATAAGGTCGGTCTAAATTTATCTCATTTTCTGTTATAGGTATTTGAAGCATTAAAGGATATTTTGCCCTCCCCACATATCCAGGAATGTTTTGCGATTTTGAGGCCGGGATTTGGTCGGGGTTCCGAAATCAATTTGATGTGCCAATTCGGGGATGTGGATTTCATTGGAGTCAGGCTGTATTTCGGAAAGTACGGGGTTTTGGGAATGGAAGCAGCCTATTACCGAAGAGATAACCTGTATAAATTAATCAAGAAGCTTTTGGCGCTACCGTATTTACCGTACGAAAATATAACTGCGACTTTTAAACCAATTAACGGCGGTATATAACACAACTACAGAAATAAGTACTCTGTTCGATTACGTTCGAACAACAGGGTTTTGAGAACAGTGTGTGGTCCGTATCAGACTGGTCTGTGTAGGGGAAAGTCTGTACGGACCAATAATGATGTCGAGGGGTGGCACAATAAGTTGAATCGAAAGGCCACAAGGGGAAATATAGAGTTGTATTTATTGATTAAGTTATTAAACGAAGAGGCCCTACTCGTAACAATCAACTTAAGGTTAATTTCCGAGAAAAAGGTTTGTCGCCGACAGCGGAAGGGCACAAGGACCGTGCAATCTGAAATTCATAAAATATGGGCTGAATATGAAGCCGGCGACAAGACCAATCGACAGTTGTTAAAGGATGTCGGTCGACTTGTGGCCCGCTAAACGGTTTAAAACGACTGGACAACTCAACTACAAACTACGGCGGGCGGTGGCCTTTTGTGTACATTTTTGTGTAAAATTATTGTTATGCTATTTTTAAAAAAATTTTTATATTAAATATTAAAGAATTATACAAATAATTGATCTTATTATTTACTAAAATATTTGTTACCGTTTTGGTGGCGTTTTTACCGTTCTAACCGAAAATTTCTGTTACCGTTTTGGGGGACTTGTTACCGTTTTGACTAAAAAAAATTTGTTACCGTTTTGACATGTTACCGTTTTAACTGGTATTCATTAATGCGACCCGCGGTAGGTGTCTACAAGTGTTTTAAAGAATGAAGACATGAAAAATGATCAGGTATATTGGTTAAAACGGTAACAAACAAAAACACCCGATAAATGTAATCTAATGTTATCGAGAGAGTATTAACTCAAAATCGGTGATTGAAAACAACTCAAACAATTTTGGCCTATTGATCAAAATCATATACTGACATAGTAAGCTAACAGATTTCCTGTCAATTATCATAATTGGTAATCACGATCGTTGATTAAAAGTATTCTACCGACACACCAAGCTAACGGCTTCTTTCCAGCTAGGTATATATAATGATCCCAAAATTTTAAAAAATATTATATTCTTTGAAATATTCAAAATGGCATCGTGTGTTTCATGTAATGAAGAAGTTAGACCGCGTCAAGAGGCCCTTCAGTGTGACGGATGCCAACGTTGGCAGCACAGAAGATGTGATACGGAAATTTCCCGGGATTTTTATAGGAGAATGGTACGTGGGGAAGAAATTTTAGATAGATGGCTGTGTAACGAATGTAAGATTGAGTAAGTATGACGACTGACGTACTGTATTGTAAAATAGGTGGGGTTGACATAATTGCATATTAATTATTTCGTTTATTGGGCGACCTAAGGTCATTGTAGGCTGTACTTTTATAATGAATATTT
>CM060203.1:21465682-21481491 GCA_030562195.1 Nipponacmea schrenckii
TCCAATGGTGTATAACACTTTATATTTTGATCAAAATTGCGCTTTTTAATATTTGAAAATTTTGTTCTTAGTTCTATATTAATTGTGCGTGATTTATGAAAAAGCACGTGTTTTTTTGAAGTTACGTCTTATTTTTTCACAAAAATTGGTAGATGAGTAGACAAAAAATTATCATTAAAGATTCCGATAAAACATTTTCCGAAATTAGCCGGAAACGTCCGAAAATGACCAAAAAATGTAGAAAATCATAGAAATCGGAATTTTCGGATTAAATTTTTGCACAAACTTGAAATTTTATTATTCCACAGAATTAGTACCATCAATATCTTCATTTTGTATGTATGCCGTATATGCAAATTCCTAACCGTTTGATCGCCATCTTGAAATATGCAAATTATTGGAAAAATACTACTCGTCCGCCATTTTTAATCCTATTTTTTCAGACTTGTTTTAAAATATAATTTGGATAATTATCTAGGTCCTCTAGTTGCATATTTTTCAATTTCAAATTTGTCTTTGGACCAGGTCCTGCCAAAGTTTTTCAAAACTGACTTCCGTTTGAAAGTTCATAACTTTTGAACTCTACCATATGCATCCTTTTGATCTCAAAACAACATCACCAGAGAGGCACTGGACTGGAATCCCCAAGGGCATAGAAGACAAGGACGACCTTTACATAGCTTGAAAAGAATAAGACTGAAAGAGCTAGGAAGGATTGGCAAGACCTGGAATGAAGCAAAAAGAACAGCTCATAACAGAGTGAGATGGAGAATGTCTGTAGCAGCCCTATTCTCCGCAAGGAACGAAGAGGACTAACTTACTAATATGCATCCTTTATTTTTCTGCAAAATCATCTTCATTGGCTAAAGGTTCATATGATACCTTGATTTCTAATTTTAGTAAAGAACATTTGGATTAATAGGGATCCAAAAATTGGTAATTTGCATATTTCTCGTATCTTCAGATGGTTATATCTCATGAACAAGACTCTTGGCAACATTCTAATTGTGATTTTCATCAGCTTTCTAACAATATCTTTATTTTAGCTATAGACCGAAAACTGATGAAAATACGCCTAGTAGAAAATAAACGATTTTAACATTCATATTTTTTTTATATTTAGTTCTATTTAACTTAAAATCAAAATTCGAACAGATTTATAATGTGCAAATTCCCAGCTTTCAAGCAATATATAAATCAATATGTATAAATAAAAATTCCGAAAAGTTTTAAGAATAAAATTACACTCTAATTAAACAGATATAAATAAACAGGTCATAAAGTCTGACTGTGTTAATTTCTTATCTTTTGGTCAAGACACAAATTTTGACATTTCCAGTTAAAGTATCACAACCAATCAAAACAAGTCATTAGACTTTGTGGGCGTGGTTAAGCCCAGATATTTTACATCACTGTGTGTATTTTTCTTTCAATTGAAATAGGGTCTCGGAGGATCAGTCAATATGTGTTATTTTGATGGACATGTATATAGAATCTATAACCGATTGCCGAAATTTATATGGAAACTGATTTATGAATTTTTAATTTGATTTTGATTTAATTACGATTAAAAATTATAAAAACTTCGAAGGTGAATATTGTGACGTTGACCTTTGGCGATCTTTATACCTGTACATGATAGTTCTATCCAATGACATATTAAGCTTTATAGCAAAATGTAAACTTTCGATTAATCGGCATTTAAAAATTGCGAATTTTTCCTATAAAACGGTCAATTCACAAATTTTGACATTTCCAGTTGAAGTTTCCAAAACAAGTCAATGGACTTTGTGGGCGTGGTTAAGCCCAGATATTTTTACATCACAAACCTTAATGATTGCCAGTCTACAAACAAACTCAAATGTCACGTGTTAAATCATGAATAAATCATCTCTCCCAATAATCGCAAAATCAATCTACATTCTATCCTTAAATGACAGCCAGGAGACCAACAAATTTTAAATAGCTCTAAAGCTGCAGAACTGTTACAAACAGGTCTAGTTATTCTTTCCAATGGTGTATAACACTTGCTATTTGATCAAAATTGCACGTTTTAAATTTGCAAATTTTGTAATTTCTTCTATACTAACTGTGTGTATTTTTCTTTAAATCGAAATAGGGTCTCGGAAGATAATTCAATTTGTGTTATTTTGATGTACATGTATATAGAATCTATTGCCGAAATATATATGGAAACCGATTTTTGAATTGTTATTTTGATTTTGATTTTTTGCGATTAAAAATTAATCCAGTTAAAATGATTCAAAGATATTATATATCTTAAATAAAAGGAATGATTGTTCATTTCTCGTTGTGGGCGATGTATGATATGGAATATTTGGAAGGAAATGACAACCTTTAGAATTTTAAATGATATTCTCTTAAGCAAAAATAATGTACAGTTGAGAGGACTAGTGGTATAAGGGACGGAACTCTATAAAATACTCTCTTAAAGATGTAAAGCCGCGCTGTTAATTTGATGGCTCTATGTTATACCATGGCAACTTGCCACAAATTGCAGGATCTAATGTTCCTACTACACCTAAATTAAGATTGATAAATAAATAAATAAACAAATTAAAAGTATCAACGATCTGGAAAGTTAATTTAATCCGAGATCAATTTGTAATCTCAAATAAGGTGTTATGTCCCTTAGACCACAAATTTGTTTTTTCGACGTTTTGTTTTACACACTAATTAAATAGATATAAATGTTACAAGAAGAGTTAAGAAGATAATGTAACAGGGCAAAAAGTCAAATTGTGTTAATTTCTTATCGTTTGGTCAAGACAAATTTTGACATTTCCAGTTTAAGAATCGCACCCAATCAAAACAAGTCATTATACTGAGTAGGCGTGGTTACGTTCTATTTTAAATGACAGCCAGGAGATATAACAAATTCTAAATATCTCGGAAGCTGCACAATTGTTACAAACAGCTCTAGTTATTATTATGGAATTGGATATTATAAATGCAACGTTTCACCCATGCTTTAGAAGGGACGCGCACTGCCTTGGTACCGTCTAACGGTTCTAGTTTTGATTGGTTGCGATACTTAAACTGGAAATGTCAAATTTGTCTTGACCAAACGATAAGAAATTAACACAATTTGACTTTATAACCTGATACATTATCTTCTTAACTCTTCTTGTAACATTTATATCTGTTTAATTAGTGTGTAAAACAAAACGTCGAAAAAACAAATTTGTGGTCTAAGGGACATAACATCTTATTTGATATTACAAATTGATCTCGGATTAAATTAACTTTCTAGATCGTTGATACTTTTAATTTGTTTATTTATCAATCTTAATTTAGGTGTAGTAGGAACATTAGATCCTGCAATTTGTGGCAAGTTGCCATGGTATAACATAGAGACATCAAATTAACAGCGCGGCTTTACATCTTTAAGAGAGTATTTTATATAGTCCCGTCCCTTATACCACTAGTCCACTCAACTGTACATTATTTTTGCTTAAGAGAATATCATTTAAAATTCTAAAGGTTGTAATTTCCTTCCAAATAATCCATATCATACATCGCCCACAACGAGAAAAGAACAATCATTCCTTTTATTTAAGATATATAATATCTTTGAATCATTTCAACTGGATTAATTTTTAATCGTAAAAAAATCAAAACCAAAATAACAATTCAAAAATCAGTTTCAATATATATTTCGGCAATAGATTCTATATACATGTACATCAAAATAACACAAATTGAATTATCTTCCGAGACCCTATTTCGATTTAAAGAAAAATACACACAGTTAGTATAGAAGAAATTACAAAATTTGCAAATTTAAAACGTGCAATTTTGATCAAATAGCAAGTGTTATACACCATTGGAAAGAATAACTAGACCTGTTTGTAACAGTTCTGCAGCTTTAGAGCTATTTAAAATTTGTTGGTCTCCTGGCTGTCATTTAAGGATAGAATGTAGATTGATTTTGCGATTATTGGGAGAGATGATTTATTCATGATTTAACACGTGACATTTGAGTTTGTTTGTAGACTGGCAATCATTAAGGTTTGTGATGTAAAAATATCTGGGCTTAACCACGCCCACAAAGTCCATTGACTTGTTTTGGAAACTTCAACTGGAAATGTCAAAATTTGTGAATTGACCGTTTTATAGGAAAAATTCGCAATTTTTAAATGCCGATTAATCGAAAGTTTACATTTTGCTATAAAGCTTAATATGTCATTGGATAGAACTATCATGTACAGGTATAAAGATCGCCAAAGGTCAACGTCACAATATTCACCTTCGAAGTTTTTATAATTTTTAATCGTAATTAAATCAAAATCAAATTAAAAATTCATAAATCAGTTTCCATATAAATTTCGGCAATCGGTTATAGATTCTATATACATGTCCATCAAAATAACACATATTGACTGATCCTCCGAGACCCTATTTCAATTGAAAGAAAAATACACACAGTGATGTAAAATATCTGGGCTTAACCACGCCCACAAAGTCTAATGACTTGTTTTGATTGGTTGTGATACTTTAACTGGAAATGTCAAAATTTGTGTCTTGACCAAAAGATAAGAAATTAACACAGTCAGACTTTATGACCTGTTTATTTATATCTGTTTAATTAGAGTGTAATTTTATTCTTAAAACTTTTCGGAATTTTTATTTATACATATTGATTTATATATTGCTTGAAAGCTGGGAATTTGCACATTATAAATCTGTTCGAATTTTGATTTTAAGTTAAATAGAACTAAATATAAAAAAAATATGAATGTTAAAATCGTTTATTTTCTACTAGGCGTATTTTCATCAGTTTTCGGTCTATAGCTAAAATAAAGATATTGTTAGAAAGCTGATAAAAATCACATCACAATAATGTCAATTAGAATGTTGCCAAGAGTCTTGTTCATGAGATATAACCATCTGAAGATACGAGAAATATGCAAATTACCAATTTTTGGATCCCTATTAATCCAAATGTTCTTTACTAAAATTAGAAATCAAGGTATCATATGAACCTTTAGCCAATGAAGATGATTGTGCAGAAAAATAAAGGATGCATATTAGTAAGTTAGTCCTCTTCGTTCCTTGCGGAGAATAGGGCTGCTACAGACATTCTCCATCTCACTCTGTTATGAGCTGTTCTTTTTGCTTCATTCCAGGTCTTGCCAATCCTTCCTAGCTCTTTCAGTCTTATTCTTTTCAAGCTATGTAAAGGTCGTCCTTGTCTTCTATGCCCTTGGGGATTCCAGTCCAGTGCCTCTCTGGTGATGTTGTTTTGAGATCAAAAGGATGCATATGGTAGAGTTCAAAAGTTATGAACTTTCAAACGGAAGTCAGTTTTGAAAAACTTTGGCAGGACCTGGTCCAAAGACAAATTTGAAATTGAAAAATATGCCAATACAGGACCTAGATAATTATCCAAATTATATTTTAAAACAAGTGTGAAAAAAATAGGATTAAAAATGGCGGACGAGTAGTATTTTTCCAATAATTTGCATATTTCAAGATGGCGATCAAACGGTTAGGAATTTGCATATACGGCATGCATACAAAATGAAGATATTGATGGTACTAATTCTGTGGAATAAAAAAATTGCAAGTTTGTGCAAAAATTTAATCCGAAAATTCCGATTTCTGTGATTTTCTACATTTTTTGGTCATTTTCGGACGTTTCCGGCTAATTTCGGAAAATGTTTTATCGGAATCTTTAATGATAATTTTTTGTCTACTCATCTACCAATTTTTGTGAAAAAATAAGACGTAAATTTAAAAAAAACACGTGCTTTTTCATAAATCACGCACAATTAATATAGAATAAGAACAAAATTTTCAAATATTAAAAAGCGCAATTTTGATCAAAATATAAAGTGTTATACACCATTGGAAAGAATAAATTACGCGTAATAAGGACATAAAATAAATTTTGACGTATGTAAATTAGGTCACGTGACAGAGCTCTTCGAAGTTAAAAAGTGCAATTTTCAAATGGCTGTAAAACCGGAAGTTGACATTGCACAACAAAAATGAAGACATCAATGGATAGATCTCGACAAGGGCAACAACTTTTGTGCAGGTCACATGGTCACCAAAGGTCAAGGTCACGATATATGAAATCGATTGAAGATTACATAGACATCAAAATTACAATTGTCCGATTAACCCCTAAGGCCCAATTTTTCACTTTACAAAAGTAAGTGGTTTAATGATGGCGACTGATCTGTTACTTCCGGTTCAATTTTTGTTAATTATAAAATCATTATGGGTTAATAGTAACTAATTGCAAAAAAATAATTCAAATATCTTTAGAATTCCGGAAGTGAAAATTCGAAGTTTAGCGACGTATGACGCCGAAACCGGAAGTGATGTCGACATTTTGAAAACAGATTTTTCTTGACAAGAAAAATGTTTATCTGACTGCAAATTTTGATTTCGATCTAATCAAAATTGCAAAAGTTAGAAAAAATGTTAAATTTTGAAATTCATAAGTCAGCAACAAAAGTAAAAATTTCAAATTTTTTAAACTGCTATTATGTAAATCTAAGTTATAAGTAAATAAAAAAAGTCCGAACCAGATTGGATAAAAAAACGAACCGTGAGTTAGTAAACAAAAATAAAATTTGTGACGTTCTACGTCATTTCCGGTAGAACAAAAAAACGTCATTTTACATTTAAACAACAACGAGCACTAGATTACGTTACAATATCACGCCAGATTGTGTGAGACATTTGCAGTTATGGCTGGGGAGCGTGACCAGAAAGAGACAAAAAAAAAATAGTCATTTCGAAAACAAAGCAGTGCGTTCGATTGAACGCACTGCAATAATCTAATCAATCTGGCTATGAGATTAAATCAAATTAATCTGAATGTACAAAAGCAATGCAAGGAAGTCATGCTTTGCAGAAATAGATACAATACTACCTCGCCATAGAAATGAATTTCCAAAGTATTTCTTAAATTCTCAGTATTTATCTCCGAAAACCCAGTCTGTACAATATAAGATCGATCCACCATAATAAAGTTGGTCTCTCCTTTCAGTGCAATAGCTTCATCCTCTATGTCCAAGGGCCTACCAGTTATTATTCTTATTTGGTATTGTCGTAAAATATGTTTACTTTTTATTTCAGCAATCAAATTGTCCACAATTTCATTGATTTCACTGGGAATGCCCATCGTGATAGGTTCTTGGTTATTTATCCTTATATGAACCTCTCTACTATGAGAAGTGGCCTGGAAGTAATTGGTCTGTGGAAGTAAAAAAACTATTGTCTTCTGTAGAAACATTTTCAAAAATTAATGGAAAATCATCAGTTGCAATTTCTGTAATCTGTTCATTTTGTTCTTCTACATTGTGATCATTCAATTCAAATGTGGTACTGGTACTGGCAGTAGTAGTATTATATGTAACTACATTGGTTGTATCTGTAGCGAATGCAGATTTTTCCAATTCATCGTCTTTGAACGGTGAACATAGTACGTAAAGTTTTGGTGTACCCGGAATTTTTTTTCTTTCCAAATATTCTCCAAATATAAAGCGTGAAACACCAACTTCTACGTTGCAATTTCTAGCATTGACTATTTCTACAACATAGTTATCTACAGAACCAAGCACTGGATTCTCTCAATTCGGAAAGAAATGATTTTGAGCAACAGTTAACATTTCTTAATAAGATGACTATATTTCTAACTGAAAGGCAATGGTATTCTTATCTCCGAGAGGGGACTTAACAAGAGAGGCCTGCCTTTCATCGTCACTGTCAGCTTCAACGTTCTCTTTCCAAGTCTCAATCCAAATGTTACAGTTCTGAAATTATTTTTAGGTCTTCCAAACGATACTTTGTTTGGTGGGTTGTCTCTTTTGTTATTATTCCGTAGAAGTTTAAGTAATTCCTTTCTCTTCATACATTTTCCGACTTGCCGAGAATCGGATTCGATAGCCAACGGGGTAGGTCTACATTAGATATAATAATAATAATAAACTATTTATTTTACATGGGTCAGAATTAGGCCCAATACACAAGGACATGGTCCCGTCTCGCATTCAGCCCATGGGGCAAAACATCGGAAGAAAAAAAAATGGTCTTGCATCTCTCACGAAGAGTTACCCTGTCCCATATGGCTACCAGCCCATAAACAATTAGTTTCTCGTCTGAAGACAATTCAATAACTTTTCCATCTATCTATAATTATAAAGACAATCGGACATATTTAATAAAATGATAATTCAACAGTTGGATTTTCATTGGGTTAGGAAAATGAGCCCAAACATAAAAAATAATGAAATCAGGTGAGGCCTATTAGAAAGCTAGAGATAAGAATTATTTGGTAGTCTAAAAACACTATGATTATTGAGATGAGAGATAAGAAAATGTAAAAAACGATACCTTCTGTCTGCGGAAAAAATCCACGATATTTTGTGATATATTTCTTGTTATAAGAAATTCACAAACCTGCAAATTGAAAACAAATGACTATAAAAAGCAATCAAATTCATTGGAATTGATTCAATCACCATTAGGCCTTGCAAAACTACAATGTAGTATAGGCTCATCATTATCAACAAAATGCTTCAACTTGCACTCACTGATTTTCATACAGTCCATATTAATTCTCACCCGTTCCTGTAAAGTTAGCCGTTATGAAAACGAAATACTTAGTACTCTTAGCCTGTTATAAAGACTAACAAAACTCATACCGTGTACCGTACGGTACAAATGTTACCTTCTAAGAAGGCTGCTAAAAGCTAAGAAAATACTATTGCTTACAAAGAATAGGAAAATTTTGACCAATCAAAATTAAATAATGCTACTTATGGGCGGGTCATTTGAAGTTTTGCATCCAATTAGATTAGTTTAGTTTATATTCGATAAATTCTAAAATGACTTAATTTTTTATTTTCTTGATACTTTTAAGCCGTTAAGTAGAGACCAACACTAATGTCATTACTTATTTCATAATAATTATTTTGTGTTTTTCATAACAAAACCTGTTTTTTCTGTTTTTCGCCAAAACATGAACTCGCCCCAAGGTCAAGGTCACCAAATGGGACAATTCGACCGTTTTTCTGGCTTTATACAGCCGATGATTCTGGACAATTTATACATAATATGCTTTAAAGGGCAGGCTAGTCTATATATTTATAGTATATTCTTCACTGGAAATCCCAAATCTGGAAAAAAATAATAATAGGCCTATTGATAAATCCCAAAATTGCGCCTGGATAACGGAGAAAAGAAGAAAAGACAGCGATATTCCATGCTGATTCAAGAACTGTAATTTCACAGAATTTGTTCTTTATTCTGTCAGGTATGTTATTTTCATTTGATCAACCTCTTCTTTTTGGTTACCGTACTAAACAGTGAAATTAATGTCTAAATTATAGACCATTTGAGAGTCAGTACGCTCTTAGCTAGGAACATAATAGGTGGGGGATGGGGGCATTATTGTGAGGAGGCAACAGGCCTGCTGTTTTAGCTTAGTAGAGCTAATCTGACACAGGTTACTTACACTGAATCAACATATTGTTTTGTTCTCTGTTACTTAGTCAAAAAGTAGCTGACCCTATACCCAGCCTCTGATAGCTATTTGGACAGATATGGGTGGTGTAGAGTCAGGAATTTCCATACCTTTTACTACTTTTAGTGGGTGCAGGTTATAAACTAGTAAACATACCTCATATCTATTCACCAAGAAATATATTTGAAAATGGATATTTTTGTAGTTCCATTATTACCCACCTACACCATCCATGTCAAAACTATGGTTGCGTCAAAGTTTATTTAAAAGAATTTAAATCGCTCAGTCGCCATCTCAAATCGCATTGGCATCTGAAATTTTGCCATCACAAGGTAACATGATTGACACAATCGGATGATCATTTTGTAATTTCGTTTTTTGACCGGATAGCATTGAAATTTTTGATGCACATACAATTTGAGCCACAGAGCAATTGAAATATTTGAAAAAATATTTTTGACTAAACCACAGGTGTTACATGGATGCTGTAGGTATGATTAAACTACAAAAACATCTTTCCAAATATATTAAGGTTTGCTGTATTCAAAGTTTGTAAATGCATTTAAAAACCCTGGTGCCAAAAATCTGACTATGTTACTATAAGTGACCATGTTGGATTTTATCTTCTGGACAGGACATTTTTATATTTTAATAACATTGTCATTGTGTTCTTTCAAAAAAAGTAATAAACATCTTTTGACATCCCTGTATAGAATAATTTCATGGGTGTCAATGTGTTTGAGAATAGATTTAATTGGATCGAGATGAAACTTGCTTCAGACTAGTCAATTACAAGACCTATTTGTTGATATTAGATAAAAGTTTGTTTCAGTATCCAACTATTCAAAGGCAATATTGAGACATGGATACTGTGTGACATGCTGTGATATGTCCATCAATTTTTGTACTTTTTCTACACTCTTTAGACAAGAATTTGGGTCGATTTTGAACATAGAATAACATAAATCATGGGTGACCTCTTGAATACTTGTGTATACCTTGTTTGGTCATTTTTACCTCTTGAAAGCTTGTAGAAGCACCCATTTTGGGATCTATACCTCACATTTCTATCTCAATTGTAAACATCCTAAAATCATGAATAAAATGTATGATAATCACTCAGATTGAAAGACTCGTAAACAAGTATAATATACAAGGTTTCAATCTTCTCTTTTCTATGGATGAAAACAGAAAAACCTGTACCATGTACAATGATACAAGTGAATAAGTTATTATACAAGGTTTGAATCATCAAGGAACAAAAACCTTGTATAACAGTAAAGAAATTATATAATCAATTACATTTTAACCAGAAACGCATACAAACAGATGTTTTTTTAGAGTGCAATTAAGTTTGCATCATATGATGTCGTTTAAGGTGGTCACTCAAGTTATGTTGGTCTCAATCCATACCAAAAAGTCAATTTATTCCCACCTTTAGTTATATTAATTTATTAACAATTTTTAGATTGATCATTGGCCATTGGTAATTGGCTGTACAGTCATGAACTGTCATTAAAATTTTGACCAAACTAAGTATGCAACTTAACTATGTACATATCTCAAATGAGTTTTTTTAATATTGCCCCTGAAATGGGTAAAATATGTATATATTTCGTGTTAATAAAATAGAGACTTTATTTCAGTTGACATTTTACAAATTTTACTACCTTTGAGTAAAAATGAAATACAATGAGAAAGTTTATTTTAAACTATAGGCATACATTGTTAACACAAGATTACAAGATAAAATATATTCCCTACTTTTGTTTTTTATAGACACTGTAAATGATTTGGATCAGACAGACAAAGAGAGATGCCTTCTTGAAGATGTTATTGGAGAATATAGTGACAGTTTCATAATAATGAAAAGATAACATAAAGGTATCATTAATATGTACAATTGTTTTGTATTTTGATAAATTTATGTTTATAAATTAAACTCTCATCTTCATTTTATTACTTTCCTGCTCACGTCTTGATATACTTTTGCCATAAGACCAGATGAGCTGTCCTGATGAGCATTATGCTTTCATCATAAGGTGTTTTTGCCAATTCTAAACATATTGTTTTTATTACAGGCAAAGAGAATCAACAACACAACAAAATGATCTTGGGAGAAAATTAGTTTCGTGAGATTTCAACAACACAAAGGTAAGTTTGGTTACTGACAAGAAATTCAGTCACATGGATTGTTGAAATGCTCTAGTTATGTCCATGTTGAATGGCCAAAAGGCAAGTTATTCTGTATTTTCTGGCTGCTGAATAAAAAGTTCAGATAATTTGGTCATAAAGTTCATTTATCATTGGCCAACATTATTTGATCATCACAGTAAATTGTCATTTAGCCATTTACGGATCACAAATGAATACTTTTGTACTTTTATTCTCACAAGAATCTTACTAATATTAAGTAAGGTATGAGAATGATTTGTTGTGTCTGATATATTTTGTAGACACTGACTTTGAGTCTTGTAACCACTCTGACTGAACCTTTAATTATCCTTATCTCTGCAAATAGGTACATTAATGTGACTTGAAACCTTGTCACCAAATAACTGTCATCAATTTATTTTATATCCGAATAATTCTGATCAACTTTCCTTTTGACCTTTTGTCCAAATTACTGTTATCAATTACTTTTGTAAACAAATTATTGTGATCGACATACTTTTTGCTCAATTTACCTTGTGATAAAATGACATTTGTGACCATGTCGCTGTGATCAATTTACTTTGTGACCAAATTACTGTGATCAATTTACCTAATTGAGTTAAATAAATTTATATTTTCCAGAAAAAAAAATTGAGAAGAAGCAACAACATTTTACAAGGATAACAACTTCAACTGACTGACTGTGCTATCAAAATGAAACAAAATGAATGGAGTTTTTCTAAAACCCTTCTGTGACTGTACTATAGAATCTCAAAAGAGCTCATTGTTAGAAAGGCATTGACCTAATTGATTACCTAATAAAGAAATTATGACAAATGATGATTTGTGACCACAGTTCTAAGCCTACAGAGACAGTAGAATTTTTGGTGACAATATTATTTCTGTTTACTAATTTGTATAATATATAAAATTTTTAGTAATATTAAAGAAAATCTTTGAAATGAATGCTTTTCTGTTTTTATCTCTGATCGAAGCAAAATTTTCTCAGAGTATCTTTGCTGTCCCTTGTTAACCCTACATTACATTAGTGCAGTTTTTAAAACTAGGATCATTTGGGTGCACATCAACTCTTAGTCATACAGATTATACTACAGGTAGTAGCCTTTTGATTAGACAAAACCAACTTATTGCAGTGGCATCAGATGCTCTTGTAACAATCAAAAACTTTATATTTGCTGCCTCTATCTTTATTTCATATATAAATATATTTTTCCCCCCAAAACCGATACTTGTTAGGTACTTATTATCAAGTTCAGTCTCAAAGCAATTGACTCTTGTCAATTCAATATACATATTTATCAAAATCAAAAACAGACTAGAACTGTGAACAGCTCCGAGCGTGGCAACTATGCGTTATCCCATGGATTTCGAACATTTTGAAACTTCTAACCTGCTAGCTTTCAATTCCGGTACTTTTCAGCCTACAATTGTAAGCGTAAACTTTCCGCTATATAGGCAATTTTTTCTACTATAAGTTTCTACTATCAGTCCCTTATTAGATTTTTGTACATGTCTAAGATTTCGGTAGGATATTTACATAAATTGCAAACCAAAATTTAAGTAGGTAGTAAGATGACAATTTGTCATGAAATTTGAACTCTCTATATTCAAATTTAAACATTATTTTGTAATTTTGGTTGTAATGAACATAGAGAGAAAATTCAAACTATGTGATAATTTGCTAATTTCCAGCTTTATAAAGAGATATTTTTTGAATTTGTATGCAAAAATTTTACAAAAAATAAATAAATTTTATTAGGGTTATCAGATTATATCATTAGATTAATTTACTCTTTGGCCACCTGTGTGCGTTGAACCGTGACTAATGTGGTCAATAGTTCATCTGTGTTTTATAAGACTTCTATGTCTGCTATTTCACATGACTGTATTTGACATTTTTTTTTATAAAATCATTTCTATTTAAGATACGAACAAAATTCGAACTGATCAATGACAAGCGAATCTACTTCTTTAACTTGATGTATGTTTTGAATTTGAATGGAAATATTTTGCCCAAAAAAAAAAAAAATTCGGGTGTAAGAAATTACATAATCAGATTAATTTGTTTCCCAGCTCAGTGATTTGACAAGTAGGTGTGAAAATTTAAACCACCAGTTTTATTGACATGTTATATAACAGGCTTTAACACCCTGACTGATCAATTTGAAACAGATTTTATGAAATAAAAAACCCAAAATTGGTATTTATTTTGTTAATTTATCTAAAATTAATGCTTGAATTTTCATGGTAAAACGACCATGTCGCATATCATTTAAGAGACAATTTAATTTGGAGTCCAATGATGTATACCACATTGATGAGGTCAAGGCCATTCTATATGGAAAATTTCAAGGTCATTGAAGGTGAAGGTCACAAGATATAGAATTTCAAATTTTCAAAAAATTCAAACGGGCATAAAATAAATGTAAGTTCGAAAATCAAAATTCTGTTTCAAACATCCTTTAGATAAGGGAGCAAGGTTTTGATTGATACCAAAATCATACAAATCAGATAATAAATGACGGACTAATTAAATTTTAAAGAAAATTTGCCATTCTCGGAAAAATGGCGCATGCGCAACTAGCAATTAGAATGTTTTTCTTCTCGAGGGATGCAAATTATTTTGTATAGCTAATATATACTATTTTTGCTTACATTCTTGAATTACACGGGATGTAGGGTCGCCTGAAATGAGATAAAAAACCGGAGGTCCCCACGCCCAAACCGGAAGTGATCAAAAAATTTTGATGATATATTTTTAATTGTGTTGCGTATCTATCTATATCCTGTAAATTTCAGATCGATCCGAACATTAGAGCCCGTAAGTGTAACATAACCGTCCAAAATTGCAAAATAGTCAGATTTCGGTGGGCTATAAAACCGGAAGTTAATATTTGTCATGCGATATCAGCACATCTATAGACAGCTGAGGTCAAGGACATTCTACATCTCAAATGTCAAGGTCATTGAAGGTCAAGGTCACGAGATATAGAGTTTTAAATTTTCGAAAAATTCGAACGGGCATAAAAAAAATTCAAATTCGAAAATCAAAATTCTGTTCCCAACATTTTTTAGATAAAGTATCAAGGTTTCGATAGACACCAAAATCATAAAAATCGGTTAATAATTGGCGGACTTATTAAATTTTTAAGAAAATTTGCCATTTTTGAAAACTGCGCATGCGCAACATTCAATTTAATTTTTCTTCATCTCAGGGGATTAAAATCATTTAGTATAGCTAAAATATACTGTTTTTGTTTAGAATCATGAATTACATGGGAAGCAGGGTCGCCCGACATGAGACGAAAAAACCGGAAGTCCCCACGCCCAAACCGGAAGTGATCAAAAAATTTTGATGATGTAGTTTTAATTGCGCTGCCTATCTATCTATATCCTGTAAATTTCAGACCGATGCGACTATTAGGGCCCGAGCTAGCTTGAAATCTTATTTGCATATTATGCAATTAGCCACTTTCGGGTTAGCGAAAATTTCATGTTAGATATTCATTTTTGATTCCAGCCCATATAATAACCATTGGTGAAAACAGAAATAGTCTATCTTTTTCCGTTTGGGCTAGCGAGCTTCCCAAAAAAAAAAAAAAAAAAAAAAAAAAAAAAAAAAAAAAAATAATCCGAACGAAAACAAAGCGTGACAAATTTTATTTGCCACGCAAATAAATATCATAACCGTAAACATACCAGCAAGTCCTCAAACCCGTTATTTAATATCAATTGGACTTGGTCATGCAGGTCATTTACATTCAAAATATTTTGTTATTGTGAATTATGCCTACTCTTACTTTAGCAGGCCCTATTACACGCAAATATACGGTATTAATCAGGTTAACATCGGATTGAACCTGTTGGACAGCTTCTTATACTAGTCGGTATCATAAATGACCATCTCATTTTCGGAACATTTTCAACTTATCCTCTCAAATAGCATGGTAAATCCATGCATTATATAAAATTAATGTTTTGTGCACAATAAACATTCGTCAGATAGACACTTGTCTTAGTCGATGTATTAGTATGCAATGGAAAGTGAACATACCACAGATCGTTTAAGTTTTGTAGAAAATTACTCCAGTAGCCGGACAATCCTTCCCGATGATATTGCAGAGGTCTT
>CM060203.1:21481991-21505610 GCA_030562195.1 Nipponacmea schrenckii
GGGAATTTGCACATTATAAATCTGTTCGAATTTTGTTTTTAAGTTAAATAGAACTAAATATAAAAAAATATGAATGTTAAAATCGCTTATTTTCTACTAGGCGTATCTTCATCAGTTTTCGGTCTATAGCTAAAATAAAGATATTGTTAGAAAGCTGAAAAAAAATCACACCCAATAATGTCAATTAGAATGTTGCCAAGAGTCTTGTTCATGAGATATAACCATCTAAAGATACGAGAAATATGCAAATTACCAATTTTTGGATCCCTATTAATCCATATGTTCTGTACTAAAATTAGAAATCAAGGTATCATATGAACCTTTAGCCAATGAAGATGATTGTGCAGAAAAATAAAGGATGCATATTAGTAAGTTAGTCCTCTTCGTTCCTTGCGGAGAATAGGGCTGCTACAGACGTTCTCCATCTCATCTATTATGAGCTGTTCTTTTTGCTTCATTCCAGGTCTTGCCAATCCTTCCTAGCTCTTTCAGTCTTATTCTTTTCAAGCTATGTAAAGGTCGTCCTTGTCTTCTATGCCCTTGGGGATTCCAGTCCAGTGCCTCTCTGATGATGTTGTTTTGAGATCAAAAGGATGCACATGGTAGAGTTCAAAAGTTATGAACTTTCAGACGGAAGTCAGTTTTGAAAAACTTTGGCAGGACCTGGTCCAAAGACAAATTTGAAATCGAAAAATATGCCACTAGAGGACCTAGATAATTATCCAAATTATATTTTAAAACAAGTCTGAAAAAATAGGATTAAAAATGGCGGACGAGTAGTTTTTTTTCCAATAATTTGCATATTTCAAGATGGCGATCAAACGGTTAGGAATTTGCATATACGGCATACATACAAAATGAAGATATTGATGGTACTAATTCTGTGGAATAATAAAATTGCAAGTTTGTGCAAAAATTTAATCCGAAAATTCCGATTTCTATGATCTTCTACATTTTTTGGTCATTTTCGGACGTTTCCGGCTAATTTCGGAAAATGTTTTATCGGAATCTTTAATGATAATTTTTTGTCTACTCATCTACCAATTTTTGTGAAAAAATAAGACGTAACTTCAAAAAAACACGTGCTTTTTCATAAATCACGCACAATTAATATAGAACTAAGAACAAAATTTTCAAATATTAAAAAGCGCAATTTTGATCAAAATATAAAGTGTTATACACCATTGGAAAGAATAAATTACGCGTAATAAGGACATAAAAGAAATTTTGACGTATGTAAATTAGGTCACGTGACAGAGCTCTTCGAAGTTAAAAAGTGCAATTTTCAAATGGCTGTAAAACCGGAAGTTGACATTGCACAACACAAATGAAGACATCAATGGATAAATCTCGACAAGGGCAACAACTTTTGTGCAGGTCACATGGTCACCAAAGGTCAAGGTCACGATATATGAACGTTGGAAAATTAGGCACTGAGTGAAAAAAAAGAACCGGGAATGAAAAGTAAGCTAAATCGAAATTCAAAATTCGGCTTCCTAAGAATTGTTAGCAATCGATTGAAGATTTCATAGACATCAAAATTACAATTGTCCGATTAACCCCTAAGGCCCAATTTTTCACTTTACAAAAGTAAGTGGTTTAATGATGGCGACTGATCTGTTACTTCCGGTTCAATTTTTGTTAATTATAAAATCATTATGGGTTAATAGTAACTAATTGCAAAAAACAAAATTCAAATATCTTTAGAATTCCGGAAGTGAAAATTCGAAGTTTAGCGACGTATGACGCCGAAACCGGAAGTGATGTCGACATTTTGAAAATAGATTTTTCTTCACAAGAAAAATGTTTATCTAACTGCAAATTTTGATTTCGATCTAATCAAAATTGCGAAAGTTAGAAAAAGTGTTAAATTTTAAAATTCAAAAGTCAGCAACAAAAGTAAAAATTTCAAAATTTTTAAACTGCTATTATGTAAATCTAAGTTATAAGTAGTAAATAAAAAAAGTCCGAACCAGATTGGATAAAAAAACGAGCCGTGAGTTAGTAAACAAAAATAAAATTTGTGACGTTCTACGTCATTTCCGGTAGAACAAAAATGCGTCATTTTACATTTAAACAACAACGAGCACTAAATTACGTCACAATATCACGCCAGATTGTGTAAGACATTTGCAGTTATGGCTGGGGAGCGTGACCAGAAAGAGACAAAAAAAAAAAAAAATAGTCATTTCGAAAACAAAGCAGTGCGTTCGAAGAACGCACTGCAAAAAATAGTCATTTCGAAAACAAAGCAGTGCGTTCGAAGAACGCACTGCAAAAAAAAAAAAAAAAAAAAAAGAATTGACAAACCGAAAACAAACTGGGACTTTGCGGTAGCAAAGTCCCACAAAAAAACTAGAACCGTTAGACGGTACCAAGGCAGTGCGCGTCCCTTCTATTGCATGGGTGAAACTTTGCATATATAATATCCAATTCCATAATAATAACTAGACCTGTTTGTAATAATTGTGCAGCTTCCGAGATATTTAGAATTTGTTATATCTCCTGGCTGTCATTTAAAATAGAACGTAACCACGCCTACTCAGTATAATGACTTGTTTTGATTGGTTGCGATACTTAAACTGGAAATGTCAAAATTTGTCTTGACCAAACATAAGAAATTAACACAATTTGACTTTATGACCTGTTACATTATCTTCTTAACTCTTCTTGTAACATTTATATCTATTTAATTAGTGTGTAAAACAAAACGTCGAAAAAACAAATTTGTGGTCTAAGGGACATAACACCTTATTTGAGATTACAAATTGATCTCGGATTAAATTAACTTTCCAGATCGTTGATACTTTTAATTTGTTTATTTATTTATTTATCAATCTTAATTTAGGTGTAGTAGGAACATTAGATCCTGCAATTTGTGGCAAGTTGCCATGGTATAACATAGAGCCATCAAATTAACAGCGCGGCTTTACATCTTTAAGAGAGTATTTTATAGAGTTCCGTCCCTTATACCACTAGTCCTCTCAACTGTACATTATTTTTGCTTAAGAGAATATCATTTAAAATTCTAAAGGTTGTCATTTCCTTCCAAATATTCCATATCATACATTGCCCACACCGAGAAATGAACAATCATTCCTTTTATTTAAGATATATAATATCTTTGAATCATTTTAACTGGATTAATTTTTAATCGTAAAAAAATCAAAATCAAAATAACAATTCAAAAATCGGTTTCCATATATATTTCGGCAATAGATTCTATATACATGTACATCAAAATAACACAAATTGAATTATCTTCCGAGACCCTATTTCGATTTAAATATAAAATACACAGTTAGTATAGAAGAAATTACAAAATTTGCAAATTTAAAACGTGCAATTTTGATCAAATATCAAGTGTTATACACCATTGGAAAGAATAACTAGACCTGTTTGTAACAGTTCTGCAGCTTTCGAGCTATTTAGAATTTGTTGGTCTCCTGGCTGTCATTTAAGGATAGAATGAAGATTGATTTTGCGATTATTGGGAGAGATGATTTATTCATGATTTAACACGTGACATTTGAGCTTGTTAATAGACTGGCAATCATTAAGGTTTGTGATGTAAAAATATCTGGGCTTAACCACACCCACAAAGTCCATTGACTTGTTTTGGAAACTTCAACTGGAAATGTCAAAATTTGTGAATTGACCGTTTTATAGGAAAAATTCGCAATTTTTAAATGCCGATAAACCGAAAGTTTACATTTTGCTATAAAGCTTAATATGTCATTGGATAGAACTATCACATATGTACAGGTATAAAGATCGCCAAAGGTCAACGTCACAATATACACCTTCGAAGTTTTTATAATTTTTAATCGTAATTAAATCAAAATCAAATTAAAAATTCAAAAATCAGTTTCCATATAAATTTCGGCAATCGGTTATAGATTCTATATACATGTCCATCAAAATAACACATATTGACTGATCCTCCGAGACCCTATTTCGATTGAAAGAAAAATACACACAGTGATGTAAAATATCTATGCTTAACCACGCCCACAAAGCCTAATGACTTGTTTTGATTGGTTGTGATACTTTAACTGGAAATGTCAAAATTTGTGTCTTGACCAAAAGATAAGAAATTAACACAATCAGACTTTATGACCTGTTTATTTATATCTGTTTAATTAGAGTGTAATTTTATTCTTAAACTTTTCGCAATTTTTATTTATACATATTGATTTATATATTGCTTGAAAGCTGGGAATTTGCACATTATAAATCTGTTCGAATTTTGTTTTTAAGTTAAATAGAACTAAATATAAAAAAATATGAATGTTAAAATCGCTTATTTTCTACTAGGCGTATTTTCATCAGTTTTCGGTCTATAGCTAAAATAAAGATATTGTTAGAAAGCTGTTGAAAATCACATCACAATAATGTCAATTAGAATGTTGCCAAGAGTCTTGTTCATGAGATATAACCATCTGAAGATACGAGAAATATGCAAATTACCAATTTTTGGATCCCTATTAATCCAAATGTTCTTTACTAAAATTAGAAATCAAGGTATCATATGAACCTTTAGCCAATGAAGATAATTTTGCAGAAAAATAAAGGATGCATATTAGCAAGTTAGTCCTCTTCGTTCCTTGCGGAGAATACGGCTGCTACAGACGTTCTCCATCTCACTGAGCTGTTCTTTTTGCTTCATTCCAGGTCTTGCCAATCCTTCCTAGCTCTTTCAGTCTTTATTCTTTTCAAGCTATGTAAAGGTCGTCCTTGTCTTCTATGCCCTTGGGGATTCTAGTCCAGTGCCTCTCTGGTGATGTTGTTTTGAGATCAAAAGGATGCATATGGTAGAGTTCAAAAGTTATGAACTTTCAAACGGAAGTCAGTTTTGAAAAACTTTGGCAGGACCTGGTCCAAAGACAAATTTGAAATTGAAAAATATGCCACTAGACGACCTAGATAATTATCCAAATTATATTTTAAAACAAGTCTGAAAAAAATAGGATTAAAAATGGCGGACGAGTAGTATTTTTCCAATAATTTGCATATTTCAAGATGGCGATCAAACGGTTAGGAATTTGCATATACGGCATACATACAAAATGAAGATATTGATGGTACTAATTCTGTGGAATAATAAAATTGCAAGTTTGTGCAAAAATTTAATCCGAAAATTCCGATTTCTATGATTTTCTACATTTTTTGGTCATTTTCGGACGTTTCCGGCTAATTTCGGAAAATGTTTTATCGGAATCTTTAATGATAATTTTTTGTCTACTCATCTACCAATTTTTGTGAAAAAATAAGACGTTAATTTAAAAAAACACGTGCTTTTTCATAAATCACGCACAATTAATATAGAACTAAGAACAAAATTTTCAAATATTAAAAAGCGCAATTTTGATCAAAATATAAAGTGTTATACACCATTGGAAAGAATAAATTACGCGTAATAAGGACATAAAAGAAATTTTGACGTATGTAAATTAGGTCACGTGACAGAGCTCTTCGAAGTTAAAAAGTGCAATTTTCAAATGGCTGTAAAACCGGAATTTGACATTACACACCACAAATGAAGACATCAATGGATAGATCTCGACAAAGGCAACAACTTTTGTGCAGGTCACATGGTCACCAAAGGTCAAGGTCACGATATATGAACGTTGGAAAATTAGGCACTGAGTGAAAAAAAAGAACCGGAAATGAAAGGCAAGCTAAATCGAAATTCAAAATTCGGCTTCCTAAGAATTTTTAGCAATCGATTGAAGATTACATAGACATCAAAATAACAATTGTCCGATTAACCCCTAAGGCCCAATTTTTCACTTTACAAAAGTAAGTGGTTTAATGATGGCGACTGACCTGTTACTTCCGGTTCAATTTTTGTTAATTATAAAATCATTATAGGTTAATAGTAACTAATTGCAAAAAAAAAAATTCAAATATCTTTAGAATTCCGGAAGTGAAAATTCGAAGTTTAGCGACGTATGACGCCGAAACCGGAAGTGATGTCGACATTTTGAAAACAGATTTTTCTTGACAAGAAAAATGTTTATCTAACTGCAAATTTTGATTTCGATCTAATCAAAATTGCAGAAGTTAGAAAAAGTGTTAAATCTTAAAATTCAAAAGTCAGCAACAAAAGTAAAAATTTCAAAATTTTTAAACTGCTATTCTGTAAATCTGAGTTATAAGTAGTAAATAAAAAAAGTCCGAACCAGATTGGATAAAAAAACAAGCCGTGAGTTAGTAAACAAAAATAAAATTTGTGACGTTCTACGTCATTTCCGGTAAAACAAAAATGGGTCATTTTACATTTAAACAACAACGAGCACTAGATTACGTCACAATATCACGCCAGATTGTGTAAGACATTTGCAGTTATGGCTGGGGAGCGTGACCAGAAAAAGACAAAAAAAAAAAAATAGTCATTTCGAAAACAAAGCAATGCGTTCGAAGAACGCACTGCAAAAAAAAAAAGAATTGACAAACCGAAAACAAACTGGGACTTTGCGGTAGCAAAGTCCCACAATAACAAAATTAGTATTAGGCCCAAGATGCATTGAAAATGAATTCGACTCAAAAGGTTAAATAAGAGACAGAATTTCTAAGTTAAACTAAAACAGTAATAGTACACCTTCAAATTAGGTTGAGAAGCCAAGGTGTCACGTGTGATAGCAGACGAGCGTGTATTGAGATGGTCAACGTTATCTCACATTATCCAGACGTATTTTGTATGGAATGGTGAAGGATTATTACGTCATGTCAATCGAGACTATACCAAGTTTAAGCCTGCGCGCGCGAACGTCTAACAAGCATGACAGATTTGTGTCGTCTGCGTTTGTAAGTATGTTATAAATGAAATGAAATGAATGGAGTTTTACGTCCTACTCTTCTGCACCTTATGGGCTAATGAAGACGGGCAACGCCATGCAGTGTGCAATGAGGGAAATTTTGCCAGGACAGCGGCATTAGCCTACTCTTTTTGCGATTTCCAACTGTCGAGGGATCTTTAACGTGCACAGCCTGTAGCACACGGGGCCTCAGTTTATTGTCCCATCCGAACGACTAGACGCTTTTTCCATGTCAGTCCCTCCGACCTGCATCACTGACAAGGGGAAACCGGGCTGAAAAATCCGAAAGTTCATCTCGACCTTTGCCGGGATTGAACCCTGGACCTTCAGGTTAGCGAGCAAGTGTCTAACCCACTGAGCCACCGCGGCTCCCTGTAAGTATGTTGTGTATTGGAGTAACGTTATCGTAGAATAAGAATGCAGATATTGCCCTGTATAATATGGACTGTGAAATATTGGATTTAACGTTATGTATATGAAATAAAAGTGAATATAACGCATAATGCTGTAAGTATATCAACTTTTTTGAAAGGTATATTGCACTAAAGGGGGGTATATTTAACAATAACTGCCCCGTGAATGTGATATGTCATTGTTTAAAAGATTAACTGTAGGAATTTATAGTGAATATATAGTTTAAAGGGATACTTCCTCTTAGAATGGACATACAACTTAAATTCTTAAACTTGGTCAATAAGAGTATATATTCATCAGTTAGACTTACCAGGTGTCATGAATAAAGAATAGAATCTCTATATAACATGATATATCTATTAAACTGAGTTATTATTGAAAAACACTTCTAACTTAAACTTGGTCAATAAGAGTATATATATTCATCAGTTAGACTTACCAGGTATCATGACTAAAGAATAGAATCTCTATATAACATGATAAACTAAGTTATTATTGAAAAACACTTCTAACTTAAACTTGGTCAATAAGAGCATATATTCATCAGTTAGACTTACCAGGTATCATGACTAAAGAATAGAATCTCTATATAACATGATATATCTATTAAACTAAGTTATTATTGAAAAAGTTATTGAATAACTGACTTTATGAATAACTGACTTTATGAATAACTGACTTTATGAATAACTGACTTTATGAATATCTGACTTTATGAATAACTGACTTTATGAATAACTGACTTTGTGAATAACTGACTTTATGAATAACTGACTTTATGAATAACTGACTTTATGAATAACTGACTTTATGAATAACTGACTTTGTGAATAACTGACTTTATAAATAACTGACTTTATGAATAACTGACTTTATGAATAACTGACTTTATGAATAACTGACTTTATGAATATCTGACTTTATGAATATCTGACTTTATGAATAACTGACTTTATGAATAACTGACTTATGAATATCTGACTTTATGAATAACTGACTTTGTGAATAACTCACTTTATGAATAACTGACTTTATGAATATCTGACTTTATGAATAACTCACTTTATGAATATCTGACTTTATGAATATCTGACTTTATGAATAACTGACTTTATGAATAACTAACTTTATGAATAACTGACTCTTGAATAACTAACTTTATGAATAACTGACTTATGAATAACAGACTTTATGAATAACTGACTTTATGAATAACTGACTTTATGAATAACTGACTTTATGAATAAATGACTTTATGAATAACTGACTTTATGAATAACTGACTTTATGAATAAATGACTTTGTGAATAGCTGACTTTGTGAATAACTGACTTTGTGAATAACTGACTTTGTGAATAACTGAGTTATACTAAGTTGTTATCCTTGTAAAATAGACTTGTTACTTTCTTTCTTTCAAAGTGTGTTTAGTATGAACAATCAGCTGGTTATAAAATGATTGATGAATTACTTAGTCTATAATGATTAATCAAACTTAATGTAAAATATCATTTAAAGGGGCATTTTCACTTTTATTTTTATCATTCATACCTTAAACCAACGTGCCATGTGTCCCTTTAAATCTCTATTATTTAAAGAGGCCCAGGCTTTATTTGGCTCGGACAATCATCCGACAGCCTCAAACACATGAAATCTTTTGGTTAGCTAATCAGAAATAGTCTACAGAGCTTACCTTTGAAATTTGAGCCTTCAAATCCATGTGTATCCATAATTATCCATGTTTGAAAAATCATAATGTATTAAGAAATTACGAACGTCCCGCCATATTGGAAAACGGTTCGTCTTGATAATCAAAGAGTTATCCTTCCCGTCGTGCAATAGCAGTCATCTATATAAACAGACTACAACGCATTTTCAATTGTAGACTTTGTCAACAGGGCACACTATTTTCAGACTGACTGGAGACCAGCCGCATACAGCACGGAAAAAAAATGAAAAGTGAAATTTTTTGTTTGAGGTATATTTCAAGGTATTTTGCGATTTTCTTAGAGCTTGAGTATTTCTGAGGACTGTTTAAATGTAACAAAGGCCCAAAACGACCCCTAAAAATCAAGCCTGGGCCGCTTTAAAGAAGCCCAGTTGGTCAACATGACATGTAAACTTATTTCCGTTCCAAAAGGGAAGTAAAACGACATCAGGCCTTACAGGCGAAGATATTGTAAGTTTGGACTCAATATGATGCTGGGAGTCTCTTAATTTTGAGAGAAATTGGCAGAATAGTATGGAAGAAATTCTCAATTCTGTCCACTATTTTCAAATATGTTTTTATTTTTCAACATTTGATATGAAATTTCGGCATTTGTAGACTTCAATGAAGATTTGTTTATGAATATCTACATTTGTACTACCAAATGGACATTTGTACGGCAGAATCAGTAACTTGTTGGATTTAACAAATGTTGAAAAACAAATCTTGAAATACAAATCGGGAATGACAAATCTCCAAAAACATTTCTTCAAATGCAAGTTCAGAAAATTAGTATACCATCATTATGACGTCAGGACGCGCTGTATGTCATTTGACCTCCAGCCTCCTGACTATAAATTTTAAAATCGAAAGTAGAAAACGCCTAAGTGATAATTGTGTCGGGGTTCATCATCTAGCCTAATCCGATTCAAATTCATCAATCAATAGAGAATAACCCTCGGGTATTTCTAAGAAGATTTATTAACTCTAAGAAGAATGATAACATCTGAAATAGACAAAAATAAAACTCAATGAGTGCTGTCTCATGGACAGAAGGAAAGTAATATTATGAGAGCGCAGCTCTCTCGACGGCAAAGCCGACGAGAGCAGAAGCTCTCTCTTATGGTAACATGTATACATGTATATGAAAAAGTGAGAAAAAAGATGGCCGCCATGGGGGCCGCCATGTTTGTTTACAGTTAGGTGGCAGTCAATCAGGGTAGTATCGAAGTGAATATTCTGAAATTCTTAAAATAAATTACATTTCTTTCACAAACACTAAAATAGATGTTTTGTACCCTATAAAAATGCCTTGGTTTAATCTTAATTTTTCCTGAATGTTCTATGCAGGATTGCCATAAACAAGTTTATCTCATATAAGAGGCGTCTTCCCTTGTCGTTGAAAATACATTGATAGGGCGTTTTGTGACCATACACGCTATTTATGACATCGAAATTACCATGACAGGGCGTCATTATTATGCCTTATTCATATTATGATTATAACTGAAGCACAATATGACATTAATTAACACACATACCATATAGAAAGTTCAATGCAAGTTTGTTTACAGCATGCTTGACTCCATCTTTAATAAGGGAGGTCACTCTATGCAACTTGCATTTGAAGTGAGTTAGATGGTTGCTTGCTAACCTGAAGGTCCAGGGTTCAATCCTAGTATAGGTAGAGATAATACTTCAACCCTGTCAGTAGAGAGCTGTGGTACCTCAGTGAGTTTGATACTTGCTCACTACCTGTCAGTAGAGAGCTGTGGTACCTCAGTGAGTTTGATACTTGCTTTCTAACCTGAAGGTCCAGGGTTCAATCCTAGTATAGGTTGAGATAATACTTCAACCCTGTCAGTAGAGAGCTGTGGTACCTCAGTGAGTTAGATACTTGCTCACTAACCTGAAGGTCCAGGGTTCAATCCTAGTATAGGTAGAGATAATACTTCAACCCTGTCAGTAGAGAGCTGTGGTACCTCAGTGAGTTTGATACTTGCTCACTACCTGTCAGTAGAGAGCTGTGGTACCTCAGTGAGTTTGATACTTGCTTTCTAACCTGAAGGTCCAGGGTTCAATCCTAGTATAGGTTGAGATAATACTTCAACCCTGTCAGTAGAGAGCTGTGGTACCTCAGTGAGTTAGATACTTGCTCACTAACCTGAAGGTCCAGGGTTCAATCCCAGTATAGGTAGAGATAATACTTGAACCCTGTCAGTAGAGAGCTGTGGTGACTCAGTGAGTTAGATACTTGCTCACTAACCTGAAGGTCCAGGGTTCAATCCTAGTATAGGTAGAGATAATACTTCAACCCTCTCAGTAGAGAGCTGTGGTAGCTCAGTGAGTTGGATGCTTGCTTACTAAACTGAAGGTCCAGAGTTCAATCCCAGTGCTGTATAGGTTGAGATAATACTTCAACCCTTCAGTAGAGAGCTGTGGTGACTCAGTGAGTTAGATACTTGCTCGCTAACCTGAAGGTCTAGGGTTCAATCCTAGTATAGGTTGAGATAATACTTCAACCCTGTCAGTAGAGAGCTGTGGTGGCTCAGTGAGTTAGATGGTTGCTTGCTAACCTGAAGGTCCAGGGTTCAATCCTAGTATAGGTTGAGATAATAATTCAACCCTGTCAGTAGAGAGCTGTGGTGGCTCAGTGAGTTAGATGCTTGCTCGCTAACCTGAAGGTCCAGGGTTCAATCCTAGTATAGGTTGAGATAATAATTCAACCCTGTCAGTAGAGAGCTGTGGTGGCTCAGTGAGTTAGATGCTTGCTCGCTAACCTGAAGGTCCAGGGTTCAATCCTAGTATAGGTTGAGATAATACTTCAACCCTGTCAGTAGAGAGCTGTGGTGGCTCAGTGAGTTAGATGCTTGCTCACTAATCTGAAGGTCCAGGGTTCAATCCTAGTATAGGTAGAGATAATACTTCAACCCTGTCAGTTGAGAGCTGTGGTGACTCAGTGAGTTAGATGCTTGCTTGCTAACCTGAAGGTCCAGGGTTCAATCCTAGTATAGGTAGAGATAATACTTCAACCCTGTCAGTTGAGAGCTGTGGTGACTCAGTGAGTTGGATGCTTGCTTACTAAACTGAAGGTTCAAGTTTTGTATAAAGGACAGGTTTATCAGGTATAGAGTAAAAGACCTCTGATAAAATTTCCTCATTGCACACTGAAAGGTGGGGTTAATAAAAATGAGACAGGTAAAAAAATAATTTTCTCATTTGCCTGAATGGTTTTTTTTATGGTTCAAGAAGTTACTGGGACAACAAAACGTCTTTATTTTGGTGATTTATGTAAATCAAAAAATGGTTTCTGTTACATCAATGAAAGGGCCTGGCGTATAGAATTACTTGAATTGTAGACAAAGGTGGTTCGGGTTGCCAGTCAAATGATAAAGATCCAGGTAAATAATACTGTGAAAGTAAAGTTAAACTTTTATACGCCCGCATTATGATGATTTTTCGATGAATGTTTTTTGAGTTATTGCACTTGACTTAGTCTAAACATGTAAAAATTGTTTTGACAACGCGATAGAGACTAAAATTTTCATCTTATTGGAATGAAATTTGATGTGATCATTTTTATTGATTAGATCTTAAACGAGTTCAATATAGACTATTTTTCGATGAACTGTATTTGAGTTATTGCCCTTGACTTAGTCCAAATACATGACAATTAGCTAGTAAATACAATAGAGACTAAGTTTCATCTGATTTGAAAGTAATTTTGTGTGAACATTTATATTGATGAGAACTTGGATTAGACATAAATAATCTTAGAGTTTCTGCCTGTGTTAAAACAGAAAATATATTTTAAATTTGGCGTATCTTGCTAGGCAACTGCTTGTCTGTGATCCTGTGGTTCTATTCAGGCCAATAGCTAGCCTGCATTAGGGTGGGTGGGGGGGAATTAATTCCTACAAGAGAGTGAGGGGGAGGAGCAGAATAAATGATGTTTTCTGATTGAACAATAGCAAAATTTCCCTCATTGCACACTGCATGGTGATGCCCGTTTCCATTAGACTGATCAGATGCAGAAGAGTAGGAAGTAAAACTATATTTGTCTTGTGTTCTGGCAAAATTTTCCTAATTCCACACTGCATGGTGTTGTCAATCTTGATTAGCCCATTAGGTACAGAAGAGTAGGATGCAAAACTCTATTCATCACACTGCCTTCATTAACCCATTAGGTGCTGAAGAGTAGGATGTAAAACTTCATTCATTACACTGTCTTCATTAACCCATTAGGTGCTGAAGAGTAGGATGTAAAACTCCATTCATTTCATTTGAAACTGCGTCTCTGTGTAGTTTTACTAGAAAAATGTTATAAGTTTTGTGTGGTTTTTCCACTTGAGTTGACAATCACTGAGGTGTGAATCTCCAAAAATCAACATCACGCAAATATTTCTCAAAAAATACCAGAGTAAACCTTTTATATCGCTCACCCATTCAGTACAAATCACTCGTACTTTAAAGGGATACTTCCTCTTAGATCAGGAGTTTTCAACCCTGGTCGAGTTCCCAAGTTGGGGACGTCGGAAATTTTTTGCAGACGCAAACATCATATAATAGCAAATAAAATGTAGTATCTGTGAACATGTTATGGTTTAAGATTTAATGCACTTTAAAGGGATACTTCCTCTTAGATCAGGAGTTTTCAACCCTGGTCGAGTTCCCAAGTTGGGGACGTCGGAAATTTTTTGGAGACGCAAACATCATATAATCGCAAAAAAAATGTTGTATCTGTGAACTTGTTATGGTTTAAGATTTAATGCACTTTAAAGGGATACTTCCTCTTAGATCAGGAGTTTTCAACCCTGGTCGAGTTCCCAAGTTGGGGACGTCGGAAATTTTTTGGAGACGCAAACATCATATATCGCAAAAAAAATGTTGTGTCTGTGAACATGTTATGGTTTAAGATTTAATACAAGGCCGTGCCAGGTGTAATTTATTTATACAATATGATTATATGAAGATAGTTTAATGAATTTTATATATTCTATTCGACAGTTATGGTTAGTCAATATTTGAAATGAAATGGGGGATGCTAACTTTTCATTAAGCAAAAAATGGGGAAAAAGTTGAATACCCCTCTTTTAGATAGAAATTTCTATTGTTGGTTAAAATGAGTCTTCTACAGAATCTCTCTATAATCTAATAAATCTATAAAACTATACAATAGAATCTCTCTATAATTTAATAAATCTATAAAACTATACAACAGAATCTCTCTATAATCTAATAAATCTATAAAACTATACAACAGAATCTCTCTATAATCTAATACATCTATAAAACCATACAACAGAATCTCTCTATAATCTAATACATCTATAAAACTATACAACAGAATCCCTCTATAAGATAATAAATCTATAAAACTATACAACAGAATCTCTCTATAATCTAATACATCTATAAAACTATACAACAGAATCTCTCTATAATCTAATAATCTATAAAACTATACAAGAGAATCTCTGTATAATCTAATAAATCTATAAAACTATACAACAGAATCTCTCTATAATCTAATACATCTATAAAACCATACAACAGAATCTCTCTATAATCTAATACATCTATAAAACTGTACAACAGAATCTCTCTAAAATCTAATTAATCTATAAAACTATACAACAGAATCTCTCTATAATCTAATACATCTATAAAACTTTACTACAGAATCTCTCTATAATCTAATATATCTATATAAAATATACTACAGAATCCCTCTGTTTGATCAAGGACCAGCTGGTAGAAAGGATCCTTGTGAACCTAAGTTGTTATCCTTGTAAAATCAATACCAAGAGGTTTGGCCAAGGACCAGCTGGTAGAAAGGATCCTTGTGAACTTAAGTTGTTATCCTTGTAAAATCAATACCAAGAGGTTTGACCAAGGACCAGCTGGTAGAAAGGATCCTTGTGAACCTAAGTTGTTATTCTTGTAAAATCAATACCAAGAGGTTTGACCAAGGACCAGCTGTTAGAAAGGATCCTTGTGAACCTAAGTTGTTATTCTTGTAAAATCAATACCAAGAGGTTTAACCAAGGACCAGCTGGTAGAAAGGATCCTTGTGAACCTAAGTTGTTATTCTTGTAAAATCAATACCAAGAGGTTTGGCCAAGGACCAGCTGGTAGAAAGGATCCTTGTGAACCTAAGTTGTTATTCTTGTAAAATCAATACCAAGAGGTTTGACCAAGGACCAGCTGGTAGAAAGGATCCTTGTGAACCTAAGTTGTTATTCTTGTAAAATCAATACCAAGAGGTTTGACCAAGGACCAGCTGTTAGAAAGGATCCTTGTGAACCTAAGTTGTTATTCTTGTAAAATCAATACCAAGAGGTTTAACCAAGGACCAGCTGGTAGAAAGGATCCTTGTGAACCTAAGTTGTTATTCTTGTAAAATCAATACCAAGAGGTTTGGCCAAGGACCAGCTGGTAGAAAGGATCCTTGTGAACCTAAGTTGTTATTCTTATAAAATCAATACCAAGAGGTTTGGCCAAGGACCAGCTGGTAGAAAGGATCCTTGTGAACCTAAGTTGTTATCCTTATAAAATCAATACCAAGAGGTTTGACCAAGGACCAGCTGGTAGAAAGAATCCTGGTCAAACCTCTTGGTATTGATTTTACAAGGATAACAACTTAAGTTCACAAGGATCTTATCTTAAAGTCAGTTTTTCATAAAGTTAGTTATTTATAAAGTCAGTTATTTATAAAGTCAGTTATTCATAAAGTCAGATATTCATAAAGTCAGTTATTCACAAAGTCAGTTATTCACAAAGTCAGTTATTCATAAAGTCAGTTATTCATAAAGTCAGTTATTTATAAAGTCAGTTATTCATAAAGTCAGTTATTCACAAAGTCAGTTATTCATAAAGTCAGTTATTCATAAAGTTAGTTATATATAAAGTCAGTTATTCATTCAGGTATGCTACAATCCAGTTATTCCTACAATCTCACATTGTTTTAAAACTATTTATTCATTTAAAGCTACACTACTTCTTAGAATGGACATTTAATTTAAATGGAGATTCTATTCTTTAGTCATGACACCTGATAAGTCTAACTGATGAATATATACTCTAATTGACCAAGTTTAAGTTAGAAGTGTTTTTCAATAATAACTTAGTTTAATAGATATATCATATTATATAGAGATTCTATTCTTTAGTCATGATACCTGGTAAGTCTAACTGATGAATATATACTCTTATTGACCAAGTTTAAGTTAGAAGTGTTTTTCAATAATAACTTAGTTTAATAGATATATCATGTTATATAGAGATTCTATTCTTTAGTCATGATACCTGGTAAGTCTAACTGATGAATATATACTCTTATTGACCAAGTTTAAGATTTTAAATTTTATGTACATTCTAAGAGGTAGTGTACCTTTAATTAGTTGTGTCAAGTAAAAGTTTTCAACGTGTAATTTTAAAATTGTTTCATTGTGAAGAGAAAATAGGGAACAAAGTTGAAAATAGGTGAAAACTGATCTTTTGAGATTTTCAAAATTTTCACTAAAATTGATTGTAGATTGAAGACAGGGCACTCCATGCAGTGGGCAATGAGGGAAATTTTGTCAGGACTGAATTAAGTTCAGATAATATTTTAATACTAGTACCATTGCATCAATAAATGTAGTAAAAATTTCCATCAATCTACAAATGATTGTATGAAGGTAGGTAGACAACTCCATGCAGTATGCAATGAGGGAAATTTTTGACCAGGATTGAATTAAGATCATATTTAAATTCAATAGCATTTCTCTACAATGATTGTGGTAATGAGGATAAAGCCATGCAGTGTGTAATGAGATATAATTCAGATTAGTGGAAGTGAGAAAACAAACAAGTGGTTATCTTTGGGGTCAAATCGCAGTGAATCGGGACTTTGGGTTTTAACTTTCAGGTCAAGATAATGACTAGATTCAGGTAAATATTGACATTTTCTTTTCTTATCAACACACAACTATTTCAACACTTCTCAGAATAAAAGAGAAAAAGAAATTTCATTGACATCAGATTTCCCATGAAAATTAGGAGATTTGCCTTGAAAAATCAGGAGATTCAGGTGATAAATCAGGAGTTTTGGGTGAAAAATCGGGAGGTTCTGAGAAAATGAGGATATTGGGTGAGAAATTTGGGAGATAGGGTGACAAATCAGGAAATTTGGGTAAAAAACAGGAAGATAAGGTGAAAAATCGATGACATTTTGGTGATAAATCAGGATATCTGGTGAAAAATCAGGAGAATGGGTGAAAAATCAGGAGATTGGTTGAAATGACCGTGAAAAATCAGGAGAATGGGTGAAAAATCAGGAGATTGGTTGAAATAACCGTGAAAAATCCGGAGATTGGGTGAAAAATAGGAAGTTTTTTTTTCAAACCGTATAAATTTTGAAAACATAGATACAAGGTTGACCCAAGCCATCTAATTAAATAGTACATACTGACAATGTTACTTCTGCTAAAATTGTACTTCGCGACTTCTCTCAATCATAACTTGTACAGAATGAAACGTAAAACACACTCACAAATATTGGACTGAATGTGATAGAGAAAAAAACTTTCAAAAATTTCATTAAAAAAAGATTTGAAGATTTGTGTGAATAATACTATTGTGTCCTATTCGACCTTTGACCCTGATTAGAATTAATTGACATGGTTCACTGCCATTTTGTCATTAAAGTGATACGGTGTCTTAGAATGGACATACAATTTAAGTTCTCAAGAATGGTCAATATGAGTATATATTCATCAGTGAACTTACCTGGTGTTATAAAGTAACAGAATCTCTTAAAATCTGGAAAACTCATAAAACTAAGTCATTATTAAGAAATACTAAATAATCAAATCATCTTTATAGATAATTACTAAGTTTTTTTGATTTATCAGATTATATAAAGATTCTGTTATGTTATTTATGACAGCAGGTATATCTACTGATGAATATATACTCTTATTGACCAAATTTAAAATGTTAATGTTTAGTTTGATTTATCAGATTATATAAGGATTCTGTTATGTTATTTATGACAGCAGGTATATCTACTGATGAATATACTCTTATTGACCAAGTTTAAAATTTTAATGTTTTGTTTGATTTATCAGATTATATAAAGATTCTGTTATGTTATTTATGACAGCAGGTATATCTACTGATGAATATATACTCTTATTGACCAAGTTTAAAATTTTAATGTTTTGTTTGATTTATCAGATTATATAAGGATTCTGTTATGTTATTTATGACAGCAGGTATATCTACTGATGAATAAAACTCTTATTGACCAAGTTTAAAATTTTAATGTTTTGTTTGATTTATCAGATTATAAAAAGGATTCTGTTATGTTATTTATGACAGCAGGTATATCTACTGATGAATATATACTCTTATTGACCAAGTTTAAAATTTTAATGTTTTGTTAGATTTATCAGATTATATAAGGATTTTGTTATGTTATTTATGACAGCAGGTAAATCTACTGATGAATATATACTCTTATTGACCAAATTTAAAATGTTAATGTTTAGTTTGATTTATCAGATTATATTAGGATTCTGTTATGTTATTTATGACAGCAGGTATATCTACTGATGAATATACTCTTATTGACCAAGTTTAAAATTTTAATGTTTTGTTTGATTTATCAGAATATATAAAGATTCTGTTATGTTATTTATGACAGCAGGTATATCTACTGATGAATATATACTCTTATTGACCAAGTTTAAAATTTTAATGTTTTTTTTGATTTATCAGATTATATAAGGATTCTTTTATTTATGACAGCAGGTATATCTAATGATGAATATATACTCTTATTGACCAAGTTTAAAATTTGTAAATTCTATGTTCAGTCTAAGACACAGTATCCCTTTAAAGCAGTTATATTGTCCTGTGATCTTGTATAGCTTAGAGATTTATAGGCCACACATTTATTTCTGTATAATCTTTTAGTTGATCTTCTAATAATGTTTGTCTGTCTGTCCTATTGCCATCCCAGGCTCCAGGGGGAGGGGTGAATGAAAAGTTGTTTATATTTAAGAATTTATTTACATTGATGGATGAAAATATATACATAATGAACTGACAAGGTACCTCGCCGGTGACCAAACTAAAATGATCGATATCCAAATCACTGACATCAGTCCACCCATGTGCAGCGTCCTATAATTGTCATTCAGACAAGTTAACATGAGATCCAAACTAGTTTTATTGGTGGCTGAACTATGTGAAACTAGCTCAACAATTCTGCTAAATTTTTCAGGGAGACTAGGGGAAGGGGGATTGCAAAAGGGCAATTCAGATAGTATAATTTTACAGGAGAGGAGGGAGAGGAAAGATACTTTTGAGGGTTGGGGAAAGGGGATTGCAAGGTGGTTGAGCCCCCCCTCCCTATCCCTTAGTTATAGAGCTGGTTTATGTCCTACTTTAATACACCTGCTTTGGTTAATGAAGGCATTGTCTTGCAGTGTGTAATGAAGGAAATTTTGCAAAGATCTTGGCTTCAGCCTTCCCTTTTTTATTTCCAACTGTCTTAGGGTCATACACATGCCACGCCTGCAACACACTATGCCTGTTTTGTTCCCATTCAAATGACGTTTCAATGTAAGCTCCTTCGACCTCCATCACTGCCAGGGAGAATCAGGTGCCTTTTTCTTGACAGACCTTCATACAGACAAAAATCTTCCCGATGCTTGACCATTGCTTTCGAGAGTTGTAAAATGAAGCATCAATAGAGAGAATAAGAGATTTAAAAATATTGTCACTAAATGTTACTGATGCTTGACCATTGCTTTCGAGAGTTGTAAAATGAAGCATCAATAGAGAGAATAAGAGATTTAAAAATATTGTCACTAAATGTTACCGATGCTTGACCATTGCTTTCGAGAGTTGTAAAATGAAGCATCAATAGGGAGAATAAGAGATTTAAAAATATTGTCACTAAATGTTACTGATGCTTGACCATTGCTTTCGAGAGTTGTAAAATGAAGCATCAATAGAGAGAATAAGATATTAAAATATTGTCACTAAATGTTACTGATGCTTGACCATTGCTTTCGAGAGTTGTATAACAGGGCAATAAAAAACCCTATAGGGGGTCAATAAACACAAACACTGTTATGGTTTTATTCAGACTGTCCCATATAACCTTTTCACTATTCACTATAAATATACAACACTCAACTGTAGGTTATTAAAGAGACAGGTTTCGTTATTTGGGGGTTGGTTTGGGTCCATTACTGGTTCGGCATTTTACCCACAGACTAAGCAAATAGAAAACCTCTTTACAATCTCTTTAATAGAACTGTTTAGTTTTAGTAGAATTACAGGAACCACAGACGTTTGATTGAAAATTAGAATGGTGTAAATTGATGTTATCAGTGTCCCTGATACACATACAAAATATAGAAAACCTCTTTACAATCTCTTTAATAGAACTGTTTAGTTTTAGTAGAATTACAGGAACCACAGACGTCTGATTGAAAAGTAGAATGGTGTAAATTGATGATATCAGTGTCTCTGATACACATACAAAATTTAGAAAACCTCTTTACAATCTCTTTAATAGAACTGTTTAGTTTTAGTAGAATTACAGGAACTACAGATATCTGATTGAAAATTAGAATGGTGTAAATTGATGTTATCAGTGTCCCAGTACCCCTCCCCTGGTAGCCCTACTATTTATAATTCTAAAACCAATACACACAACAAAGATAGTCATATATGAAAAAGGCGGAGGGATAGACTTTCAGATTAATATTCAATTTATTTGTCAATATAAAGATATATCGTGAAGTTTTTAAGTAAATATGGCTTAGATTTTATTTCACTTTTAAACTCCAAGTTTTCTTGGTCATTGTAAATTTCTAAAAAATGCACAAACAGAATGTAAACAGTTCTATTAAAGAGATAGTAAAGAGGTTTTCTATATTTTATGTGTATCAGGGACACTGATAGCATCAATTTACATCATTCTAATTTTCAATCAGATGTCTGTAGTTCCTGTAATTCTACTAAAACTAAAAAGTTCTATTAAAGAGATTGTAAAGAGGTTTTCTATATTTTGTATGTGTATCAGGGACACTGATAGATAGATTTATTAGATTAAAGAGAGTTATATCCACTGATGAACAAAAACTCCTTTAAGACAGGTTTAGAAAAAATTTCAAGTGTTTGGTCTATCTAAGGAGAGGTGTACCTTTAAGAAGGAAATTGACTCTCTATATATTATAGCCTACATCCTTCCAAGTATGGTATATAATAAGATAATATGCATGTAGAATGAATATACAGGTGATATAGATATAAAATACAGGTGTTCCAACTTATGAACTTTAAAGGGACAGAATCTCTAATCTCAAACCAGGAATTTTACTTTCTATTTCTATATATATCTTTTCTATAAGGGGTTGATTTAGATCTTGAATATATGTAAATAGTCATTAGAAGTACTAGAAATACACAAAAATCACATAATTCCTTCAAATATACCTCAAACTAGGAATTTTACTTTCTATTTCTATATATGTCTTTTCTATAAGGGGTTGATTTGGGTCTTGAATATATGTAAATAATCTTCAGAAGTACTAGAAATACACAAAAATCACATAATTCCTTCAAATATACCTCAAACTAGGAATTTTACTTTCTATTTCTATATATGTCTTTTCTATAAGGGGTTGATTTGGGTCTTGAATATATGTAAATAGTCTTCAGAAGTACTAGAAATACACAAAAATCACATAATTCCTTCAAATATACCTCAAACTAGGAATTTTACTTTCTATTTCTATATATCTTTTCTATAAGGGGTTGATTTGGGTCTTGAATATATGTAAATAGTCTTCAGAAATACTAGAAATACACAAAAATCACATAATTCCTTCAAATATACCTCAAACTAGGAATTTTACTTTCTATTTCTATATATGTCTTTTCTATAAGGGGTTGATTTGGGTTTTGAATATATGTAAATAGTCTTCAGAAGTACTAGAAATACACAAAAATCACATAATTCCTTCAAATATACCTCAAACTAGGAATTTTACTTTCTATTTCTATATATGTCTTTTCTATAAGGGGTTGATTTGGGTCTTGAATATATGTATATAGTCTTCAGAAGTACTAGAAATACACAAAAATCACATAATTCCTTCAAATATACCTCAAACTAGGAATTTTACTTTCTATTTCTATATATGTCTTTTCTATAAGGGGTTGATTTAGGTCTTGAATATATGAAAATAGTCTTCAGAAGTACTAGAAATACACAAAAATCACATAATTCCTTCAAATTCAAGACCTATAGAAAAGAAATATATAGAAATAGAAAATAACATTTCTAGATTGAGGTTTATATATTCGAGACCCAAATAAGACCAGTTCCTTTAACCTAATTTATCTTTTCATTGTCCACAAAAACTGTATCTTAAAGTAGGTGTCAATTGTTGAGGGTGTAAGTGATCTTTCTATTCATTAAGTCCATTGTAAAAGAAGGTTGTGAACTCTCAAGAGTTGTTACTATACATACATAGCCCTTTACAATAATTACCTTCTTTTTATCTCCTATATTGAAGAGCTTTGTAACTTTATATAATTTCTCTATATTTGATTTATTTTAAAGGTACACTATCTCATATATTCGACATAAAATTTAAAATCTTAAACTTGGTCAATAAGAGTATATATTCATCAGTTAGACTTACCAGGTATCATGATTAAAGAATAGAATCTCTATATAACATGATATATCTATTAAACTAAGTTATTATTGAAAAACACTTCTAACTTAAACTTGGTCAATAAGAGTATATATTCATCAGTTAGAATTACCAGGTGTCATGACTAAAGAATAGAATCGCTATATAACATGATATATCTATTAAACTAAGTTATTATTGAAAAACACTTCTAACTTAAACTTGGTCAATTAGAGTATATATTCATCAGTTAGACTTACCAGGTGTCATGACTAAAGAATAGAATCTCTATATAACATGATATATCTATTAAACTAAGTTATTATTGAAAATCACTTCTAACTTAAACTTGGTCAATAAGAGTATATGTTCATCAGTTAGACTTACCAGGTGTCATGACTAAAGAATAGAATCTCTATATAACATGATATATCTATTAAACTAAGTTATTATTGAAAAACACTTCTAACTTAAACTTGGTCAATAAGAGTATATGTTCATCAGTTAGACTTACCAGGTGTCATGACTAAAGAATAGAATCTCTATATAACATGATATATCTATTAAACTAAGTTATTATTGAAAAACACTTCTAACTTAAACTTGGTCAATAAGAGTATATATTCATCAGTTAGACTTACCAGGTATCATGACTAAAGAATAGAATCTCTATATAACATGATATATCTATTAAACTAAGTTATTATTGAAAAACACTTCTAACTTAAACTTGGTCAATAAGAATATATATTCATCAGTTAGACTTACCAGGTATCATGACTAAAGAATAGAATCTCTATATAACATGATATATCTATTAAACTAAGTTATTATTGAAAAACACTTCTAACTTAAACTTGGTCAATAAGAGTATATATTCATCAGTTAGACTTACCAGGTATCATGACTAAAGAATAGAATCTCTATATAACATGATATATCTATTAAACTAAGTTATTATTGAAAAACA
>CM060203.1:22828568-22847931 GCA_030562195.1 Nipponacmea schrenckii
GAAACGTTGTGTACAATAAAACTCAGGAGTAATATACCATATAAACTGATGAAAGCGAGCAAGCATCTAACTCACTGAGCCACCACGCCCAAGAAAACCAAACAGTTTATCTAAAAAATATATTAATTTTTTATTTTTAATATATTTGCACTAGGGTCAGGACCAATTTCGTCAAAAAAAAAAAACGTCTATTCAAACTGAGACTTAAAAAATATATTCAAAAGATTTTTGGAAAAGAAAACGTTTGGAGAATTTGCATAAGTAAAACGAAATAAAGAAATTTGGAGAGTGGATAGTTGTGACAGAAAATGAATAGATCTATTTGAAAGACTAAATGCATATATGCGATCAAGCGTGTAGCTTTTTATTCGTTTTAATTCAAAAAACGACTTCACGGGGTTAGACTTTGAATTAAAGACAGGTTTAAAAAGGGATTTATCTAATAAAATAAAAAAGTTGCCAAGGTCTTTTGGTTCAGAATTTCAAAACGCTACACTGGTTCAACGCACTTGAATTTAATATGTATTTCAATTAAAATATGAATGAATTGGGCAATGGGGTAGCTTTGTTCATATGCTTGTGATTAAATAAGCGAAATTTAAACCCCATTTTTAAAGCAGCGTTCGTGCCTAATGGGTTAATGGAGACAGGGAGAAAACATTGAAATGAAATGAATAGAGTTTTACGTCCCACTCTTCTGTACCTAATGGGTTAATGAAGACAGGGAGAAAACATTAAAATGAAATGAATGGAGTTTTACATCCTACTCTTCTATACCTAATGGGTTAATAAAGACAGGGAGAAAACATTGAAATGAAATGAATGGAGTTTTACATCCTACTCTTCTGTACCTAATGGGTTAATAAGGACAGGGAGAAAACATTGAAATGAAATGAATGGAGTTTTACATCCTACTCTTCTGTACCTAATGGGTTAATGAAGACAGGGAGAACACATTGAAATGAAATGAAATGGAGTTTTACATCCTACTCTTCTGTACCTAATGGGTTAATGAAGACAGGGAGAAAACATTGAAATGAAATGAATGGAGTTTTACATCCTACTCTTCTACACCTAATGGGCTAATGAAGACAGGGAGAACACGTTGAAATGAAATGAATGGAGTTTTACATCCTACTCTTCTGTACCTAATGGGTTAATGAAGACAGGAAGAAAACATTGAAATGAAATGAATGGAGTTTTACATCCTACTCTTCTGTACCTAATGGGTTAATAAGGACAGGGAGAAAACATTGAAATGAAATGAATGGAGTTTTACATCCTACTCTTCTGAACCTAATGGGTTAATGAAGACAGGGGGAAAACATTGAAATGAAATGAATGGAGTTTTACATCCTACTCTTCTGTACCTAATGGGTTAATGAAGACAGGGGGAAAACATTGAAATGAAATGAATGGAGTTTTACATCCTACTCTTCTGCACCTAATGGGTTAATGAAGACAGGGGGAAAACATTGAAATGAAATGAATGGAGTTTTACATCCTACTCTTCTGCACCTAATGGGCTAATGAAGACAGGGAGAAAACATTGAAATGAAATGAATGGAGTTTTACATCCTACTCTTCTGAACCTAATGGGTTAATGAAGACAGGGGGAAAACATTGAAATGAAATGAATGGAGTTTTACATCCTACTCTTCTGTACCTAATGGGTTAATGAAGACAGGGGGAAAACATTGAAATGAAATGAATGGAGTTTTACATCCTACTCTTCTGTACCTAATGGGTTAATGAAGACAGGGGGAAAACATTGAAATGAAATGAATGGAGTTTTACATCCTACTCTTCTGCACCTAATGGGCTAATGAAGACAGGGAGAAAACATTGAAATGAAATGAATGGAGTTTTACATCCTTCTCTTCTAGACCTAATGGGCTAATAAGGACAGGGAGAAAACATTGAAATGAAATGAATGGAGTTTTACGTCCTACTCTTCTGTGCCTAATGGGTTAATAAGGACAGGGAGAAAACATTGAAATGAAATGAATGGAGTTTTACATCCTACTCTTCTATACCTAATGGGCTAATGAAGACAGGGAGAAAACATTGAAATGAAATGAATGGAGTTTTACGTCCTACTCTTCTGTGCCTAATGGGTTAATGAAGACAGGGAGAAAACATTGAAATGAAATGAATGGAGTTTTACATCCTACTCTTCTGTACCTAATGGGTTAATGAAGACAGAGAGAAAACATTGAAATGAAATGAATGGAGTTTTACATCCTACTCTTCTACACCTAATGGGCTATTGAAGACAGGGAGAAAACATTGAAATGAAATGAATGGAGTTTTTCTTCATAATCTTCTGTACCTAATGGGCTAATGAAGACAGGGAGAAAACATTGAAATGAAATGAATGGAGTTTTACATCCTACTCTTCTACACCTAATGGGTTAATGAAGACAGGGAGAAAACATTGAAATGAAATGAATGGAGTTTTACATCCTACTCTTTTGTACCTAATGGGTTAATGAAGACAGGGAGAAAATATTGAAATGAAATGAATGGAGTTTTACATCCTACTATTCTGTACCTAATGGGTTAATGAAGACAGAGAGAAAACATTGAAATGAAATGAATGGAGTTTTACATCCTACTCTTCTGCACCTAATGGGTTAATGAAGACAGGGAGAAAACATTGAAATGAAATGAATAGAGTTTTACATCCTACTCTTCTGTACCTAATGGGTTAATGAAGACAGGGAGAACACATTGAAATGAAATGAAATGGAGTTTTACATCCTACTCTTCTGTACCTAATGGGTTAATGAAGACAGGGAGAAAACATTGAAATGAAATGAAATGGAGTTTTACATCCTACTCTTCTGCACCTAATGGGTTAATGAAGACAGGGAGAAAACATTGAAATGAAATGAATGGAGTTTTACGTCCTACTCTTCTGTGCCTAATGGGTTGATGAAAACGGGCAACGATATGCAGTGTACAATGAGAGAAACTTCAAACAAGACTGTTTACATATATTCAAGATCCGAATCCACCCCTGAAAATAGCGAACATGTCCCTTTAAATATCTCCCATATAAGAAAGAAAAAACGCATACGTTCTATTAATTTAAAATGGAAAATGGTTTTAAATTTCTTGTAAGGCGACGTCGTCTGTTAATTGTGTGTAAAATTGTGTCTATTTTTATTCCGGTTGTGAAAATGAGTCAAGGCGATTGAATAAAACCTACAAAACGAGGTAAAACGTGTTAAATTACGTGTCGAAACGACCTGCACACGAATAAAATAATATTTCTTATTTCTCGCTCTTTTGGAAGAAAACTCAGTTACCCCTTGTCAATGATACAGGTCGGAGGGACTGACATGGTAAAGGCGTCTAGTTGTTCAGATGGGACAATAAACCAAGGCCCTGTGTGCTACAGGCTGTACATGTTAAAGATCCCTCGACAGTTGAAAATTGAAACAAATGTAGGCCTAATACTGCAGATGTACTGGCAAAATTTCCCTCATTGCACAGTGGTACAGGTCGGCAGAGCTGACATGGAAAAAAGCGTCTAGTTGTTCAGATGGGACAATAAACCAAGGCCTTGTGTGTTACAGGCTGTACATGTTAAAGATCCCTCGACAGTTGGAAATTGAAAACAAATGTTGGCCTTATACTGCAGCTGTACTAGCAATTGTTCCCCCATTGTACACCGGTCCACAAGTTGTCAGTGATACGGGTGGGAGGGGCTGACATGGTAAAGGCGTCTAGTTGTTCAGATGGGACAATAAACCAAGACCCCGTGTGCTACAGACTGTACATGTTAAAGATCTCTTGACAGTTGGAAATTGAAAAAAAAGGGCAAAATTCTCCTTATTGCTCACTCCACAGGTCCTTTTTTTCTCAATATATATATATTTTACTAGCAATAAGTAGAGAGTGTGGTAACACATCAACGGGATCTACGCTTAGATTAGTTAAAAATATAAAAATATTAGAACACGACTGGTGAAGAAAGTGTATTGGATTGCATTGAAGGCGAGTAATATCAGTGAAAAAAAAAATTATAATCTAAATTTTATTAGATTTGAAACGTTGAAACGACATTTGGTATGCACCGCATCGTTTCGATTAGGATGTCGTTATTATGTTCGTCTGCATTACAAAATAATCCGCTTGTGTCGGCGGCCATCTGGAGTCAAGACGAATATGTTACACGGATTAAATTGATAATATCGTTTGTTCAACGACACGTGCATCAGCTGGCAGACGTTAATTAAATACGTGCAGACGATAAGACGCAGGCTCTATCTTCCAGCCAACTTTTGGTGTTCGATTGCGTGTCATACAAGCACTGGTCCAGGTAAAAAACTAAAGAATTATGGTTGAACGAAGTGCAAATTATAATGAAACGCTGTGGCAAAGGTTTTTAGTTATCATGAGCTTTTTTTGCGATAGTGACGTCATCAAACGCTTACTTTTAGTAGAATTACAGGAACCACAGACGTCTGATTGAAAATTAGAATGGTGTAAATTGATGTTATCAGTGTCTCTGATACACATACAAAATATAGAAAACCTCTTTACTATCTCTTTAATAGAACTGTTTAGTTTTAGTAGAATTACAGGAACTACAGACGTCTGATTGAAAATTAGAATGATGTAAATTGATGTTATCAGTGTCTCTGATACACATACAAAATATAGAAAACCTCTTTACAATCTCTTTAATAGAACTGTTTAGTTTTAGTAGAATTACAGGAACTACAGACATCTGATTGAAAATTAGAATGATGTAAATTGATGTTATCAGTGTCTCTGATACACATACAAAATATAGAAAACCTCTTTACAATCTCTTTAATAGAACTGTTTAGTTTTAGTAGAATTACAGGAACCACAGACGTCTGATTGAAAATTAGAATGATGTATATTGATGTTATCAGTGTCTCTGATACACATACAAAATATAGAAAACCTCTTTACAATCTCTTTAATAGAACTGTTTAGTTTTAGTAGAAATACAGGAACCACAGACGTGTTATTGAAAATTAGAATGGTGTAAATTGATGTTATCAGTGTCTCTGATACACATACAAAATATAGAAAACCTCTTTACAATCTCTTTAATAGAACTGTTTAGTTTTAGTAGAATTACAGGAACTACAGACATCTGATTGAAAATTAGAATGGTGTAAATTGATGTTATCAGTGTCTCTGATACACATACAAAATATAGAAAACCTCTTTACAATCTCTTTAATAGAACTGTTTAGTTTTAGTAGAATTACAGGAACTACAGACATCTGATTGAAAATTAGAATGATGTAAATTGATGTTTTCAGTGACCCTGATACACATACAAAATATAGAGAACCTCTTTACAATCTCTTTAATAGAACTGTTTAGTTTTAGTAGAATTACAGGAACTACAGACATCTGATTGAAAATTAGAATGGTGTAAATTGATGCTATCAGTGTCTCTGATACACATACAAAATATAGAAAACCTCTTTACAATCTCTTTAATAGAACTGTTTAATTAATATGAATTATTGACATCTCCTGTTTAATATTCACAGATATAATTGGCAGTGATATTAAGTTCTGTTTGATTACTGTGTGACCAGCTAGTTAACCCTTTTGTACACCAGCCGTCGTTTTCTCAGGGATTATGGTTCCTTAAAGGGCTGATATCGTCTAATTACTCTACCAGCCGATTTCAATTATGACTTTTCGAAAGGTAAATTCGGAAATCCAGTTCGCTACAAAGGTTTTGTCAATTTTGTATGTGTATCAGGGACACTGATAGCATCAATTTACATCATTCTAATTTTCAATCAGATGTCTGTAGTTCCTGTAATTCTACTAAAACTAAACAGTTCTATTAAAGAGATTGTAAAGAGGTTTTCTATATTTTGTATGTGTATCAGGGACACTGATAGTATCAATTTACATCATTCTAATTTTCAATCAGACGTCTGTGGTTCCTGCAATTCTACTAAAACTAAACAGTTCTATTAAAGAGATTGTAAAGAGGTTTTGTAAATTTTGTATGTGTATCAGGGACACTGATAGTATCAATTTACATCATTCTAATTTTCAATCAGACGTCTGTGGTTCCTGTAATTCTACTAAAACTAAACAGTTCTATTAAAGAGATAGTAAAGAGGTTTTCTATATTTTGTATGTGTATCAGAGACACTGATAACATCAATTTACATCATTCTAATTTTCAATCAGATGTCTGTAGTTCCTGTAATTCTACTACAACTAAACAGTTCTATTAAAGAGATTGTAAAGAGGTTTTCTATATTTTGTATGTGTATCAGAGACACTGATAGCATCAATTTACACCATTCTAATTTTCAATCAGACGTCTGTAGTTCCTGTAATTCTACTAAAACTAAACAGTTCTATTAAAGAGATAGTAAAGAGGTTTTCTATATTTTGTATGTATATCACAGACACTGATAACATCAATTTACACCATTCTAATTTTCAATCAGACGTCTGTGGTTCCTGCAATTCCTCTAAAACTGGCTTCTGGTAGAAAGGATTCCCTTTAAGAACCAATTTAGAAAGCGAGTTAAACCAATCTACGAAACACTCTAAAAGGTTTTGTGTACTGAAGAAAAGGAGTGACCCAACCTTGTAAAACAAATAAAACTTATGGTCGAAATGAAGCCGAGTAGATTTATGGCTCCGTCACACGACGTCCCGTCAACTGTCCGTCATTTATTTCCGATCAAACCGGCTTGACGTCTGTCAAATCACCTAAAAACAATAAGACGGCCATAACAAAGTGTTTGATGATGCCGACCTCAAAACTTTTCAAAGGTGTTTTGTGACAGAAAGGGAAGAGTTTTTATAGCCTACTCAAAAGAAAAGAAAAAACAACTACAAATACTCAAAAAGGACTTCATAAGTTCAAATTGAAAACCCAGCATGTGAAATTCTAACGGCGACCGAGATCAGAACCAACGACCATCATTTTTTTCAAAGTAACCAAGAAAATGACGTCATGTAACGATTCCAACACCCTAACCAACTGTACTACAACCCTTCTGAGATAAAAACATATGACCACTATTTGTTTGATGTCAAGTGAAGATTCCAACACCCTAACCAACTGTACTACAACCCTTCTGAGATTAAAACATATGACCACCATTTGTTTGATGTCAAGTGAAGATTCCAACACCCTAACAAACTGTACTACAACCCATCTGAGATAAAAACATATGACCACCATTTGTTTGATGTCAAGTAAAGATTCCAACACCCGAACCAACTGTACTACAACCCATCTGAGATAAAAACATATGACCACCATTTGTTTGATGTTATGTGAAGATTCCAACACCCTAACCAACTGTACTACAACCCTTCTGAGATAAAAACATATGACCACCATTTGTTTGATGTCAAGTGAAGATTCCAACACCCTAACCAACTGTACTACAACCCTTCCGAGATTAAAACACATGACCACCATTTGTTTGATGTCAAGTGAAGATTCCAACACCCTAACCAACTGTACTACAACCCATCTGAAATAAAAACATATGACCACCATTTGTTTGATGTCAAGTGAAGATTCCAACACCCTAACCAACTGTACTACAACCCTTCTGAGATAAAAACATATGACCACTATTTGTTTGATGTTGAGTGAAGATTCCAACACCCTAACCAACTGTACTACAACCCTTCTGAGATAAAAACATATGACCACTATTTGTTTGATGTTGAGTGAAGATTCCAACACCCTAACAAACTGTACTACAACCCTTCTGAGATAAAAACATATGACCACCATTTGTTTGATGTTTAGTGAAGATTCCAACACCCTAACCAACTGTACTACAACCCATCTGAAATAAAAACATATGACCACCATTTGTTTGATGTCAAGTGAAGATTCCAACACCCTAACCAACTGTACTACAACCCTTCCGAGATTAAAACATATGACCACCATTTGTTTGATGTCAAGTGAAGATTCCAACACCCTAACCAACTGTACTACAACCCATCTGAGATAAAACATATGACCACCATTTGTTTGATGTCAAGTGAAGATTCCAACACCCTAACCAACTGTACTACAACCCTTCTGAGATAAAAACATATGACCACCATTTGTTTGATGTCAAGTGAAGATTTCAACACCCGAACCAACTGTACTACAACCCATCTGAGATAAAAACATATGACCACCATTTGTTTGATGTCAAGTGAAGATTTCAACACCCGAACCAACTGTACTACTACCCATCTGAGATAAAAACATATGACCACCATTTGTTTGATGTCAAGTGAAGATTTCAACACCCTAACCAACTGTACTACAACCCTTCCGAGATAAAAACATATGACCACCATTTGTTTGATGTCAAGTGAAGATTTCAACACTCTAACCAACTGTACTACAACCCTTCCGAGATAAAAACATATGACCACCATTTGTTTGATGTCAAGTGAAGATTCCAACACCCTAACCAACTGTACTACAACCCATCTGAGATAAAAACATATGACCACCATTTGTTTGATGTCAAGTGAAGATTTCAACACCCGAACCAACTGTACTACAACCCTTCAGAGATTAAAACATATGACCACTATTTGTTTGATGTCAGGTGAAGATTCCAACACCCTAACCAACTGTACTACAACCCTTCTGAGATAAAAACATATGACCACTATTTGTTTGATGTCAAGTAAAGATTCCAACACTCTAACCAACTGTACTACAACCCTTCTGAGATTAAAACATATGACCACCATTTGTTTGATGTCAAGTGAAGATTTCAACACCCTAACCAACTGTACTACAACCCTTCTGAGATTAAAACATATGACCACCATTTGTTTGATGTCAAGTGAAGATTTCAACACCCGAACCAACTGTACTACAACCCTTCTGAGATAAAAACATATGACCACCATTTGTTTGATGTCAAGTGAAGATTCCAACACCCTAACCAACTGTACTACAACCCTTCTGAGATAAAAACATATGACCACCATTTGTTTGATGTTAAGTGAAGATTCCAACACCCTAACCAACTGTACTACAACCCTTCCGAGATAAAAACATATGACCACCATTTGTTTGATGTCAAGTAAAGATTCCAACACCCTAACCAACTGTACTACAACCCTTCTGAGATAAAAACATATGACCACCATTTGTTTGATGTCAAGTAAAGATTCCAACACCCTAACCAACTGTACTACAACCCTTCCGAGATTAAAACATATGACCACTATTTGTTTGATGTCAGGTGAAGATTCCAACACCCTAACCAACTGTACTACAACCCTTCCGAGATAAAAACATATGACCACCATTTGTTTGATGTCAAGTAAAGATTCCAACACCCTAACCAACTGTACTACAACCCATCTGAGATAAAACATATGACCACCATTTGTTTGATGTTGAGTGAAGATTCCAACACTCTAACCAACTGTACTACAACCCTTCCGAGATAAAAACATATGACCACTATTTGTTTGATGTCAAGTGAAGATTCCAACACCCGAACCAACTGTACTACAACCCATCTGAGATAAAAACATATGACCACCATTTGTTTGATGTCAAGTAAAGATTCCAACACCCTAACCAACTGTACTACAACCCTTCTGAGATTAAAACATATGACCACCATTTGTTTGATGTCAGGTGAAGATTCCAACACCCTAACCAACTGTACTACAACCCATCTGAGATTAAAACATATGACCACCATTTGTTTGATGTTGAGTGAAGATTCCAACACTCTAACCAACTGTACTACAACCCTTCTGAGATAAAAACATATGACCACCATTTGTTTGATGTCAGGTGAAGATTCCAACACCCGAACCAACTGTTCTACAACCCTTCTGAGATTAAAACATATGACCACCATTTGTTTGATGTCAGGTGAAGATTCCAACACCCTAACCAACTGTACTACAACCCTTCTGAGATAAAAACATATGACCACCATTTGTTTGATGTCAGGTGAAGATTTCAACACCCTAACCAACTGTACTACAACCCTTCCGAGATTAAAACATATGACCACCATTTGTTTGATGTCAAGTGAAGATTTCAACACCCTAACCAACTGTACTACAACCCATCTGAGATAAAAACATATGACCACCATTTGTTTGATGTCAAGTGAAGATTTCAACACCCTAACCAACTGTACTACAACCCTTCTGAGATAAAAACATATGACCACCATTTGTTTGATGTTAAGTGAAGATTCCAACACCCGAACCAACTGTACTACAACCCTTCTGAGATAAAAACATATGACCACCATTTGTTTGATGTTGAGTGAAGATTCCAACACCCGAACCAACTGTACTACAACCCTTCTGAGATAAAAACATATGACCACCATTTGTTTGATGTTGAGTGAAGATTCCAACACCCTAACCAACTGTACTACAACCCTTCTGAGATAAAAACATATGACCACCATTTGTTTGATGTCAAGTGAAGATTCCAACACCCTAACCAACTGTACTACAACCCTTCTGAGATAAAAACATATGACCACCATTTGTTTGATGTTGAGTGAAGATTTCAACACCCTAACCAACTGTACTACAACCCATCTGAGATAAAAACATATGACCACCATTTGTTTGATGTTAAGTGAAGATTCCAACACCCTAACCAACTGTACTACAACCCATCTGAGATAAAAACATATGACCACCATTTGTTTGATGTCAAGTAAAGATTCCAACACCCTAACCAACTGTACTACAACCCATCTGAGATAAAAACATATGACCACCATTTGTTTGATGTTGAGTGAAGATTCCAACACCCTAACCAACTGTACTACAACCCGCCCTCAATTGTATCTATAAGTATCAATCTATTAGTATTGGCGATATTACACGAGTGGCTTTCCAAGAGAAAGTCAATCGTCGGAATGAATAAATTGCATTAAGCTAATGAGGCGGCAGAAAGGAACACAATAATATACAGTCAATATAGAGCTTAATCAATTAAGATAATTACTTGATATCGTCTGGTTTATAATTGATATTCACTCGCTTTTTTTCTTTTACCTAGAAATATCTATTAAAGTGATACTGTGTCTTAGCATGAACATAAAATTTCAGTTCTCAAGAATGGTCAATATGAGTATATATTCATCAGTGAACTTACCTGGTGTTATAAAGTAACAGAATCTCTTAAAATCTTGAAAACTTGCAAAATTTAAGTCATTTTTTAAAAACGCTTAATCAATTTATTATCAATTTTATGGATAATTACTTAGTTTTTTGGACATTTTTTTTTTATGTTATTTATGGCAGCAGGTATATCTACTGATGAATATATACTCTTATTGACCAAGTTTAAAATTTTAATGTTTTGTTAGATTTATCAGATTATATAAAGATTCTGTTATGTTATTTATGACAGCAGGTTTATGTACTGATGAATATATACTCTTATTGACCAAGTTTAAAATTTTAATGTTTTGTTAGATTTATCAGATTATATAAAGATTCTGTTATATTATTTATAACAGCAGGTATATCTACTGATGAATATATACTCTTATTGACCAAGTTTAAAATTTTAATGTTTTGTTTGATTTATCAGATTATATAAAGATTCTGTTATGTTATTTATGGCAGCAGGTATATCTACTGATGAATATATACTCTTATTGACCAAGTTTAAAATTTTAATGTTTTGTTTGATTTATCAGATTATATAAAGATTCTGTTATGTTATTTATGACAGCAGGTATATCTACTGATGAATATATACTCTTATTGACCAAGTTTAAAATTTTAATGTTTTGTTTGATTTATCAGATTATATAAAGATTCTGTTATGTTATTTATGACAGCAGGTATATCTACTGATGAATATATACTCTTATTGACCAAGTTTGAAATTTTAATGTTTTGTTAGATTTATCAGATTATATAAAGATTCTGTTATGTTATTTATGACAGCAGGTATATCTACTGATGGATATATACTCTTATTGACCAAGTTTAAAATTTTCAAATTTTACGTTTATTAAAAGACACCGTATCCCTTTAAGAGATTGTAAAAAAGGAAGAAAACAGATTTTTCAGGACAGAGGTACTGGCGAGTGATCTTGATCGTGCGAAGCCTGTAGAATGTGGGTCATTGAATTTTGAGCAAAGCATTTATTGTTTGTAACAGCATGCCGTGTTCAATGAGGACAATTTTGCCAGGGCAGTGACAATAGCCTGCTCGTCACGTCTCAGCTAAATGGACCGAGAAATTTGATTAAAACTATACAATCGGGCATCGTCCTGGGTTAATAAACAAGGCTTATTGGACCTATTTATAACGGTATAAGTATAAGTAGATACAATGATGTTATAAGTATATCAATCAAAGATATCATACGCCGTAACTAATCGGGGAAACTATTTACTCCATGACGTCACTATCAAAAGCCTCTTAGATATTATTGCCAGCTTTTGCGAAAGCTTGAAATGAATGGAGTTTTACGCTCTACTCTTGTGCAGCATCAATGTCTCTGATACACACTTAACAATCTCTTTACAATCTCTTTAATAGAACTGTTTAGTTTTAGTAGAATTACAGGAACTACAGACGTCTGATTGAAAATTAGAATGATGTAAATTGATGTTATCAGTGTCTCTGATACACATACAAAATATAGAAAACCTCTTTATAATCTCTTTAATAGAACTGTTTAGTTTTAGTAGAATTACAGGAACCACAGACATCTGATTGAAAATTAGAATGATGTAAATTGATGCTATCAGTGTCTCTGATACACATACAAAATATAGAAAACCTCTTTACTATCTCTTTAAACTGTTTAGTTTTAGTAGAATTACAGGAACTACAGACATCTGATTGAAAATTAGAATGATGTAAATTGATACTATCAGTGTCTCTGATACATATACAAAAATATAGAAAACCTCTTTACAATCTCTTTAATAGAACTGTTTAGTTTTAGTAGAATTACAGGAACCACAGACGTCTGATTGAAAATTAGAATGATGTAAATTGATACTATCAGTGTGTCTGATACACATACAAAATATAGAAAACCTCTTTTCAATCTCTTTAATAGAAGTGTTTAGTTTAAGTAGAATTACAGGAACCACAGACATCTGATTGAAAATTAGAATGATGTAAATTGATGTTATCAGTGTGTCTGATACACATACAAAATTTTGAAAACCTCTTTACAATCTCTTTAATTCAGCACAATGAAGATATTACTCAGACTAAAACGCGGGTCGTGAACTGTAAATAATTTGTTGTTTTGAGGATGTAATGAGATTTTGTTTATTTATGTAAACAATGTCAACAGGTTAAATTCAGGTGAATGTACTTGTTCAAGGAAAACAACACATCTATATAGCCCAATTAACATTTGATATAAAAAACTAGTAAACATTTTTAAACTTCTTCTGAGATTTTTATTGGGATCAATCAAAACAAAAATATATTAGAAGCCCCCCCCCCCCTCCCAATAAAAAAATATCATTCGAAATTAATTTATAGGCATAGCTGTCTTAATATCTGCTCTATTTAAATTACCTGTAACACTTTTTAAAACTGAAATTCGAGGACGTAAGGATCGTAATCACTGTCAGAAACTTATGTGTTTTTAGTTTTACAAAATAAAACTGCAACTTACAAATGTGTTGATTGGTCTGCATGAAAAACACGTGACTTAATAAATGACATCCTTGCAGTTCTTATATGACGGCTTCCTGCTAAAGTAAAACATGGGAGAAATGTGGAATCCTTTGGAAATTTTTAAAGAGACTATAGGGCTTATTGTAAACCATATAAAAAGATATTACCCAAAAATAGTAGGGGTGGAGAGGACAGGTATTTAGGGGGTTAACCTCCACCTCCTTCCCCAAGGCCAATTTTTTTTTTTCATTTTCCATAAAGAAAGAATTGCATATTGCCCTCTCCGTCCCTCCCACCCCTCTGATTTTTGTTTTGTGTGGGCCCTACTCGGTCCCCTTACATAAGTAGTAGTTCTCTATTGCCGAACGAAAAAAGCGGCGTTTCGCGTTTCCACTTGTTTAAAATGCCGGCTCTAAATTTAGCTTTCATTTAACCTCCGAAAAATTGCCGAGCCAAAAAGGAGGGTTTTCGGTTCCCGAACCGTAATGGTTCGGCAATTTATCAAGTGAAAACACAGAAAATTAGCTTAAAGCCGGCTTTTTGGCCAAGTGGAATCACGGCTAATGCAGTCCTGACTATGCCGCTACTGTAATAAATCAGGGACTTATCGTCCATGGGCGCGTTTTAAAACGTCCAAACAAGACCACTGAATACGTATTGATGTTTATGTTGAAATGAGATGACTAAAACGGACATTAACTCGTCCGTCAATCAATCAACGAATGTCATACAGCTACAGCCATAAATATATTATATATATTAAGAATGTTTTATCTTCCCTCCGGCTTGGTAGTCTACAAACACCAACTAATTTCTTTTTTAATTTACTTTTTCAAAATCAAATAAAATTGAATGAATTTAAACGCTTGTTCGTTGTTTTGAAGGTCCAGAGTTCAATTCTGGCAAAGATCAAAATAATACCCTTAGATCTTTCAACCCGGTTTCCCCTTGCATTTTCATTGATGCAGGTCGGAGGGACTGGCATGGAATAAGTGTCCAATTGTGAACATAGGACAATAAACCAAGGCCCTGTGTGTTACAGACTGCGCATGTTAAAGATCCCTCGACAGTTAGTCATCGCAAAAAAAGTAGGCTGTTTTGACAAAATTTCCCTCATTGCACACTGCATCCCATTACCCGCCTTGAATAAATCAATCAAGAAAATGGCTTGACTTAATAAAATTTCTATTAATGTCATCTACCGTATGTTGGCAAAATACAAATAATTAATACTGCCCGCCTTATTCCCTAGTGATACTTATATAATTGCTTAATTAACACCCAGTATCCCTTAATGTGAAAAGTACAACAGGGCTCTTCAGGTAATTTGCATTGTCCTGACAGTCATGGAAAGGTCAATGAAATAATGGAATAAGTCCTCGCTTGCCAGCCCTCACGGTGGGGTATATTTTAATGTAATGTAATCAGACGACAGTCCCGACGGAGAGAAAGGTTCAGCCCATGGGGGTCAGTCAAACTGAGTTCAGGTATTCTTTCTTTTGACTTCCCCTGGACACGTTCTGAAGTTATTACGTTTCGAAGGGCATATTGACATTTTGATGTCTCTCAAAGATTTTGAAGAGGTTTTCTGTATTTATGCAATTCCAATAAATAAGAGATTGAATCAAACCTCTTTACAATCTCTTTAATAGAACTGTTTAGTTTTAGTAGAATTACAGGAACCACAGACATCTGATTGAAAATTAGAATGATGTAAATTGATGTTATCAGTGTCTCTGATACACATACAAAATATAGAAAACCTCTTTACAATCTCTTTAATAGAACTGTTTAGTTTTAGTAGAATTACAGGAACCACAGACATCTGATTGAAAATTAGAATGGTGTAAATTGATACTATCAGTGTCTCTGATACACATACAGAATATAGAAAACCTCTTTACAATCTCTTTAATAATTTAAACGAAAAAAAGTGTTTTTTTTTTTTCTGTTTGTAAAACGTCGATTACTATGTAAACTTTATATAAATATTTTACTGTTTGAAGAAGAGTTTTCGACTATTTATAATGGCCCACCATGTTTGTTTTTTGATAAAGTTTAAAATAGTATAGTAATATAATATCTTAGAAAATTACTCAATATTCGATCTCTACCGTCGCCATAATAAATGCATTTTATAATAGATATGAAATCTGGTCTCTATAGATGACGTCAAAGGTTTCGGCAAATTTTGACTGGGGTATGACGTCACTTCCGTTAGCACCATCTACCCCCTTCCAATGCCTTCATCTTTTTCATTCGTTGGTATTTATAAACAATTTAGGTTCACAAGGATCCTTTCTACCAGCTGATCCTTGGTCAAACCTCTTGGTATTGATATTACAAGGATAACAACTTAGGTTCACAAGGATCCTTTCTACCAGCTGGTCCTTGACCAAACCTCTTGATATTGATTTTACTAGGATAACAACTTAGGTTCACAAGGATCCTTTCTACCAGCTGGTCCTTGGTCAAACCTCTTGGTATTGATTTTACTAGGATAACAACTTAGGTTCACAAGGATCCTTTCTACCAGCTGGTCCTTGGTCAAACCTCTTGCTATTGATTTACAAGGATAATAACTTAGGTTCACAAGGATCCTTTCTACCAGCTGGTCCTTGGTCAAACCTCTTGGTATAGATTTTACAAGGATAACAACTTAGTTTCACAAGGATCCTTTCTACCATCTGGTCCTTGATCAAACCTCTTGGTATTGATTTTACAAGGATAACAACTTAGGTTCACAAGGATCCTTTCTACCAGCTGGTCCTTGGTCAAACCTTTTGGTATTGATTTTACAAGGATAACATCTTAGGTTCACAAGGATCCTTTCTACCAGCTGGTCCTTGACCAAACCTCTTGATATTGATTTTACAAGGATAACAACTTAGGTTCACAAGGATCCTTTCTACCAGCTGGTCCTTGGTCAAACCTCTTGGTATTGATTTTACTAGGATAACAACTTAGGTTCACAAGGATCCTTTCTACCAGTTGGTCCTTGGTCAAACCTCTTGCTATTGATTTACAAGGATAATAACTTAGGTTCACAAGGATCCTTTCTACCAGCTGATCCTTGGTCAAACCTCTTGGTATCGATTTTACAAGGATAATAACTTAGGTTCACAAGGATCCTTTCTACCATCTGGTCCTTGATCAAACCTCTTGGTATTGATTTTACAAGGATAACAACTTAGGTTCACAAGGATCCTTTCTACCAGCTGGTCCTTGGTCAAACCTTTTGGTATTGATTTTACAAGGATAACATCTTAGGTTCACAAGGATCCTTTCTACTAGCTGGTCCTTGGTCAATCCTCTTGGTATTGATTTTGCAAGGATAACAACTTAGGTTCACAAGGATCCTTTCTACCAGCTGATCCTTGGTCAAACATCTTGGTATTGATTTTACAAGGATAACAACTTAGGTTCACAAGGATCCTTTCTACCAGCTGGTACTTGGTTAAACCTCTTGGTATTGATTTTACAAGGATAACAACTTAGGTTCACAAGGATCCTTTCTACCAGCTGATCCTTGGTCAAACATCTTGGTATTGATTTTACAAGGATATAACAACTTCGGTTCACATCCTTTCTACCAGCTGGTCCTTGGTCAAACATCTTGGCATTGATTTTACAAGGATAACAACTTAGGTTCACAAGGATCCTTTCTACCAGCTGGTCCTTGGTCAAACCTCTTGGTATTGATTTACAAGGATAATAACTTCGGTTCACAAGGATCCTTTCTACCAGCTGGTCCTTGGTCAAACCTCTTGGTGTTGATTTTACAAGGATAACTTAGGTTCACAAGGATCCTTTCTACCAGCTGGTCCTTGGTCAAACATCTTGGCATTGATTTTACAAGGATAACAACTTAGGTTCACAAGGATCTTTTCTACCAGATGGACCTTGGTCAAACCTCTTGGTATTGATTTTACAAGGATAACAACTTAGGTTCACAAGGATCCTTTCTACCAGCTGGTCCTTGGTCAAACCTCTTGGTATTGATTTTACAAGGATAACAACTTAGGTTCACAAGGATCCTTTCTACCAGCTGGTCCTTGGTCAAACATCTTGGCATTGATTTTACAAGGATAAGAACTTAGGTTCACAAGGATCTTTTCTACCAGCTGGTCCTTGGTCAAACCTCTTGGTATTGATTTTACAAGGATAACAACTTCGGTTCACAAGGATCCTTTCTACCAGCTGGTCCTTGGTCAAACCTCTTGGTATTGATTTTACAAGGATAACAACTTAGGTTCACAAGGATCCTTTCTACCAGCTGGTCCTTGACCAAACCTCTTGGTATTGATTTTACAAGGATAACAACTTAGGTTCACAAGGATCCTTTCTACCAGCTGGTCCTTGGTCAAACATCTTGGTATTGATTTTACAAGGATAACAACTTAGGTTCACAAGGATCCTTTCTACCAGCTGGTCCTTGGTCAAACCTCTTGGTATTGATTTTACAAGGATATAACAACTCAGGTTCACTAGGATCCTTTCTATCCTTTCTTCCTTTCTTGACCAAACCAACTTACAGTCGGATCTTATTGAATGCCGCCATTCACCGTGGTTCGGACCCACAGTTATCAATTATTCGACGTAACCAAGTTAATGACGTCATGTCAAGATTTCAACACTCTAACCGAACTACGCTACAACCCGTCCTCATAACTATCAATGTACTCATCTTCGCATGTATAAAAATGTCCAAGGTATTAGCAACCATCTGGTGTATAGGAGATTATGTATTACATTACAAAGAGATAAATATTGCAGACTCGTTTCATTAATTTGTCGATATTGGTTGACATATGGCCACATTTACGATAATATTGTGGCCATTAAACAGTAAGTGGTCCGCCATTTGTATACCATAACGCACCGGACAATCGTATAATATGGTTAATTAAGTACTTTACGGTATTTTAGTGGCCGCTTGAGTATACCTGGCGCGGAGCCTGTATTTGTTTTCTGGAGATGAAACAGATACCGCCCGTCTTAAACAGGATTGGAAGATGACCAATAACCCAGAACAACACAAAATTCGCTTCTGAAAATAAATGAAATGAATGAAGTTTTACGTCCTACTCTTGCGCCTCATGAGCGGTTGAAGAAGATGGGCAAGGCCATGCAGCGTTCAATGAGGGAAAGACGGACACGAGGCATTAAGCGATTTTCAACTGTCGAGGGATCTTTGAAATCTACAGCCTGTATTACACCGGGTCTCAGTTTATTGACCCATCCAAACAAATAGACGCTTTTACCTTGTCAGAACGTCCCCCCCCCCCCCAAACCCGTCATTTCATAAGAAACAGACTGTCTAGCCACCTCATCCCCCCCCCACACGGTTATTAGTAAATTAGGGGTTGACTGGGAGCTCCCCCTTCCTCCTAAGAAATGCCACCTACCTCACCCCACCCTCCTTAGAGACAGCGACCAAAGGATATCAATTGCCGTTTCGGATATTGATCGTTTCCTTGAAATACTATCCTAGGCAATAATTATAAGTAAATTAATGGCCAGCCTGGGGACAGTTCGATATGTCCCCTAGAGTTTTAACACACATAAACAGTGGGCTTCTATTACTGGTCATGCAATGTTGAAATGAATGGAGTTTTACGTCCCACGTTTCTGCACTTGATTGGGCTGATAAGAATGGGGAATTCCATGCTGTTTGAAATGTTGAAGTGAATG